>JASDQU010883341.1:9480-33514 GCA_032191745.1 Picea mariana
AATAATAATAATACTAATAACAACAATAATTAATGGTTAATTAATGAAAGGGAAAGAGATATACAGTTTCACCTCATGGCCAGTCAATGCCTATATGTATACCACCACCAAGGTCATTGTAATCGTCTTATCTCATTATTCATAATTTTATTACAGACTCTCCTACATGGATTTCTATTATTTTTCCTTTTTACACTAGATATTTTCTTAGCACACAAACCTTGTTCGTCACAATGGTTGGGTCTCTAATGTTTTGAAGGAAGTGGATAGTATAGAGTTATTTTCCTATGCCCTTAGATCCTAGCAAGAGAACCAATGATATTTTTATATGTTTCCATTGGTATGTTGGTAGAATTGATATGTCATATGAGCACTTTAGTTGGTTATTCCTTTGTGGGACATGGTTGTATGAGATTGATGACATATTTTTCCTATATGATGATGTTTTCTAGTACATTAGGTTATATGCTTTGATTGATGATGGTACAATTTATGGTTATATCACTTTATTATAGAGTGCACAACTTATTGATGTAGTTCATGATATTACACCCTCCTAGAGAGAGTTCCCTAGATCATTGTTTTGATTTTTAATGATTAATTAACCCTACTAAAGATATATACTGTGGTTTTGATCTAGCACTCCCCTTTATGCACACATTTTCAAGTTTATTTGAGCATCTTGAGACACTTTGATGTCCTTTTGAACACATGGATCCTCCTTTGCAAGAGAACTTAGGTTTACTTGTTTTCACATTGGAGAGGTGTTAGTTGCAGGTTCATCATGGGATTTTGTTGGAGAAATGCCCTTAATGACCACGTGTTAAGATGCCCCTTCTCACAAATTTTTATTTATATTTTTTAAATGAGGTCATTCCCTTAATATTGGAGGTCATTGAGGTTCTTGTTATTTAGAACATGGGTCATGGTACTATTTAATGATTTCTTGAAAATGTCTTTCTTGGATCTATCTCTTGGCATGAATTTTGTGGATTTGGTTACGCATGGAAGAGAGGAATACCTTCTTAGAGGTCATGCATCCCACTTGGAGTGGTCTCTTCATGCATATTTTATTATATTGTGTTAGGGACCTAACCTACCTAACCCCTCAAGTGGGTAGAATAACATATTTCCATGTAATAAAGGTCAATATTAATAAGGCCTAGCAATAAGGAGGAATGCGCCAATTGTAAGAAGACCTAATAGAAGTTTCCCCTTCTAAAAGGATCTTCCTCTAGATTGTTCTTTTGGATAGATAGATTTAATATCAATAAGAGTAGAGGGTATGAGAAGTTTTGTCTTGGATATTATTGTAATAGAGATATGCTCTGTTGGAGGTTTCCCCCCTGAAGAGGCAAGTGAACATTGCTATCATTAATCAAGGTGCTCTTTTTGGTATTATTCTGGTATTGTTCTGGTTATACCATTGTTGTTCTACCAGTTCTAGCTAAATTATTTATGTTATGCATACTATTCTATATTAGGAATACTACAAGTGGTATCAAAGCACTTTCCTTGATAGGAAATTGTGGGTTAATTTTTTTTCATGGTAGAGACATATTTCGATGTCATAAATCTACAGAGATATTTCGGTATACGCATAAACGCACAGTCGAGGAGTAATACACACAAGAAATACAAGAGGTACTCAACTACACATCTATTGGCCACCCTTGTAACCCCTATTGGTACCCCTTCGAGTGGTAGCACATCAAAAATCACCTTTATATGGATCGACCTAGATCTCCTAAAGCCCTCTGTAGATAAACCGATCAGCCACCTGATTGTTATAGTTCCACTCAGAACAACACTCGGTAAGATACTCTCTAGTACTTGGGTAGTCTGGTAGTATGGATAAGGGAACGATCTAGCCTCTTTAGTTCATTCCATGAGATATTTGGTCGAGTACTATTGTTGTACCTTGCATGTATATCAGAGAGTTATAGCACATGGAAAACCCTTGTCTTTAGAAACCCTGAATAACTTAACCCTTGGGACGGAAATAAAATAAAATAAAGAAGATATATTTTCTCACAATTGTGCCTTATGAATTTTGTTTGGGAGTATAGTGGTCCTGCCAGAACACTTATTTGAGACCTATCCCATTGGATTCCCCTTCTTTCCCTGATCACATTCATACCTTTCAATTTATATTTTTTTTCAATGGACCCGAACCCTTCTCATCATCCCTATTTTTCACCTTTTCCATTAAATTTCCCTTCTCGCCCTGTTCATTGTGGTACCTATCACTTATAAGTCCCTTTTTGTGGTGCCACCCACCCATTTTTCCTTACCCACACTTCCCCTCTCCAAATGGACACCACTTGCAACCAAGACCTGCAAGCTTCTATCAATCAGCTGACATCTGAGATTGGCTCTACCAATTCCCACCTTTCATAATTCGAGGCCCAAGTCGAGCAAAAATTTGACACCATGGAAGAAAACTTCATGGACCAATTTAACACCCTTCAGTTTGTTGTCAACCAGTTGTTAAACCACCCTTCAGGTCCTTCCTCCTCAAACCAACCTGATGCTACTGATTTCTCTCATTCTTTTCATTTTCAATCCAACTCCTTTCAGCATGATCCCATCTTCCCTGCATCGAGGTCCATAAATTTGATGGCTCCGATCCTATGGGTTGGGTCACTTAAATGGAGCATTATTTTTGTCTACATGGTATTACTGATGAGTTGGCCAAACTTCGCTATGTCATCCTCTATATAGATCCTGAATGATGGAAATGGTGGAAATGTCTTAAAAATTCACATTAGGGGTATATTTCATGGGCCTAGTTTGTTGCAGAGCTCTATGACCACTTTGAAACTGATACCCACTATCTTGGTCGTTTGACCAAGTTGAAACAATCAGGCACACTGGAAGACTTTATAACTTCTTTTGAGGCCTTTCTAACTAAGGGTATGATCGATGCTTTCTTCCATGAAAGATTTATTAGTGGCCTAAAGGATGAAATCTGATCCCAAGTTCTCATGGCCCTCCCTCAGACTTGGTTGGAATATACTAAACGTGCTAAAGAGGTCCATCAAGTTCTTTTTTCCCAGAAAAAAAACCTCTTTTGTTCTTCTCCCTTGACCCACTAATGCTAACCCCCCTGTCACTCCCCTCAAGGTCCAAAAATTAACTAGGGATGAAATGGATAAATGCAAACTGAAGGGTCTTTTCTATAATTGTGATGAAAAATATTTTTCGGGGCACAAGTGCAAGGAACAATTTTTTTTTATGGGAATTTCTGAAGATGTTCCCGACGAATATGTGACAGTTCCACTTGTTGAAGAGACCTCCCTTCTCGATGATACCTAGGATCCCTTTGAACTACTTGAAATTGAACCACTCATTTCCTTGCATGCCCTCACTGGCTTATCTTCTTTACAAACACTCAATATCATTATTTATATTAAGAATAGGAAGGTCATCACCCTTGTTAATAGTGGTAGCCCCCATAATTTTATTCATCGTTGTATTTCCCAGGAAACCAATTGCTATATTCATGCTGTCAATAATTTTCAAATCATGATAGCCAATGGTGGGTCCACGAAATGTGGTGGGAATTGTGAAAATGTACGTGTTCAAATTGGACATTACCACCTAAAATATCATCTTTTTGCCTTTGAAATGGGTGGTTGTGACATTATGCTAGGTGTTGAATGGTTACGTACTTTAGGTCTCATTCGTATGGATTTTAAGGAATTAATCATGCAATTCCAATAGGAGGGACAAAAGTATCACTTCCAATGTCTCACATTTGGTTCTCTTGAGATCATCAGTTCCCATCGCATGGAAAATCTCCTCAAGGAAGGCCACTCTGGTATTATTTCTCAACTCCATTCTATTCATGCGGTTGAGACAACCTATATGCATCCTGACCTCCAAGATATTCTCTCCAAACACCAATCTATTTTTTCCACTCCTTAGGGACTTCTTCCTTCCCATGGTATTCATGATCATTCCATATCCCTTGTTCCTGGTAGTCTTCCACCCTTCTCATCATCCCTTTTCCCAAAAGAATGAAAATGAGAAAATAGTGTACGAATTGCTACAAGTGGGTGTTATCTTCTCTATTACCAACCCTTATTCTTTTGTTGTAGTCATGGTACTTAAGAAAGAAGGTAATTGGCGCATGTGTCTTGAATTTTGTTCCCTCAATAAACTCACCAGCATGGACAAGTTGACCATTCTTGTCAAATATGATCTCTTGGATGAGTTGAGTGGTGCTCAATATTTCACTAATCTTGATTTTCGTTCTGGCTACTACCAGATACGTATGCAAGATGTTGACATCTCCAAGACTACTTTTCGCACTCATGAGAGTCACTATGAGTTCTTGGCCATGCCCTTTGGCCTGTGTAATGCCCCCTTCACCTTCCAAAGCGTCATGAATCATGTCTTCCGTCATTTTGTCTTAGTTTTCTTTGATGATATTCTCATCTATAGTAAAACTTGTCAATCCCATCTTTCTCATGTGGATCAAGTTCTTCATCTACTCTTTGAGCATCAAATTTTCATCAAACACTCTCAATGTGCCTTTGGAAGCTCGAAAGTCAAGTTCTTGGGTCATATTGTTGGAAAGGCTGGTGTTCGGGTGGATCCTAAGAATATTGAAGCAATGTAGGATTGATCTCATCCCAAGACTATCAAAATATTGCATGGTTTTTTGGGTTTAACATGCTATTATTGGAAGTTTTTTCAGAATTATGGAAAGATTGTGGTACCTCTCACTGCTCTACTTAAAAATAATTCTTTCACTTGGACTCCTACAATTGATCTCTCTTTTCAAGCATTGAAGGCGGCTATGTGCACTACACTGGTCTTGGCCCTTCCTGATTTCAGAAAGAACTTTTTCCTGGAATGTCACAAAGGTCACAAGGGTCTTCATTATAATTGTGATGACATGTATTTTATGGGGCACAAGTGTAAGGATTTTTTTTTTATGGCTATGCCTAAGGATATTTCTAAAGAAGAGGAAGATGTTTCCTATGTACTTGAGCTACCCTCACTAGATGATCTTAATCAAACCTCTAATTCACCAAAATTTGAACCTATGATTTCCCTGAATGCACTTGTTGGTTTCTCTTCTCCCCAAACCCTCAAGTCAATTGGATACATTAAGAGCCATACAATCATCATTCTAGTTGACCATGTAAGAAACCACAATCTTATTCATCACCACATTTCCTAAGAATTCAATTGCTATAGCCATTCAGTTAACAATTTCCAAATCATGATTTTCAATGGGGATTCCATGAAATGTGGAGGGAGTTGTGAAAATATGTGCCTACAAATTGGTCACTACCACCTGAAATATCATATGTTTTCTATTGACATGGGTGGTTGTGAAATTGTACTTGGTGCTGAATGGTTACACACTCTCATCCCTATCACCATGGATTTACATAAATTAACCATGCAATTCCAGCTGGAGGGACAAAAACACTAGTTCCAAGGCATCACTACAAGGTCACCATAGATCATCAATTCCCACCGAATGGAAAATCTCCTCAGAAAAGGTCATTCTGGAATTATTTCCCAACTTCATTCCATTCATGTAGTTGAGACACCCTCTGTCCATCCTGAACTCCAATCTAATCTCTGCCAACAACATGATGTGTTTCAACCCCCCCCAAGGACTTCCCCCTTCTCAAGGTGTCCATGATCATTCCATTCCAATAGTTCCAGATGTTCTTCCTTCAAATGTTCACCCCTATCATCATCCCTTCACCCAACATAATTTAATTGATAATATTGTTCAAGAATTTCTAGAATTCAATGTCATCTACCCCAATACAAGCCCCTATTCTTCTCCAGTAGTCATGGTACTTAAGAAAGAAGGTTCTTGGCACATGTGTCCCGATTTGTTTTCCCTCAACAAACTTAGAATCAAATAAAATTGTTTCGTTCCTATCATTGATGACCTTCTGAATGAATTAAGTGGTGATCAATATTTTACCAAACTTGATCTTCTCTCTGGATACCACCATATGCATATGAAAGAAGAAGACATTCCCAAGACTACATTCAAAACTTGCGAGGGTCACTATGAGTTCTTGGTTATGCCATTCGACCACTATAATTCTTCCTCCACTTTCCAAAGTCTCATGAATCATTTCTTCCCTCTTTTCCTCCTTCATTTTGTATTGGTTTTCTTTGATGATATTCTCATCTATAGAAAACCTTGGAAATCCCATCTTACCCATGTGGATCAAGTTCTACAACCACTATCTCAACAAAAGAAAAATCTTAAGCAGTATAAATGTGCTTTTGGAGCCTCTAAAGTTGGGTACCTGGGACATATTGTTAGCAAGGATGGTGTCAGGGTGGATCTGAAGAAAATTGAAGCTATGTAGGATTAACCATGCCAAAAAAATCTTAAAATTTTGTGTGTCTTGCTAGGTTTGATGAGCTATTGTCACAAGTTTGTTCATAATTATAGAAAAATCGTAACTTCCCTCACAAAGCTCCTTGCAAAGAATGCTTTCAGTTGGACTCCTAGTAGATGACCATTCCTTCCAGGATTTGAAAGTGGCTATCTGCACTACTCCAGTTCTGGCCACTTTCCCTGACTTCAACAATACCTTTGGACTAGAATGTGATGCCTCGGGGAAAGGAATTGGTGATATCCTCATGCAATATGGTTGAACTTTGGATTTCAACAACAAACAATTGTACAAGAGTCATTTGGGCCAATCCACCTATGAAAAGGAAATGTTGTCTATTCTGCATGTTGTCGATCACTAGTGTCCTTATATCTTGGGGAAATGTTTCCAAATTAAAACTAATCATCAAACCCTCAAGTATTTTTTGGAACAACAAATTTCTTGCCTGGAGCAACAAAAATGGGTAACCAAGATGTTTGGATATGACTATGAGATCATCTTAAAAAATGAAAATAAAATGTGGTGGATGATTCCCTTTCTAGGAAATATGAAGAAGATGGGTCCCTTTTGCCCCTCTATTTCATTGTCGTAGATTGGATTCAAGAGGTTCGTGAAGATGGTTTGCAAGACCCCAAAATTTCTAGACTGATCCAATCACTACAATAGGATCTGCAAGCATCTCTAGGATACTCATGGAACCATGAAAAGATTCATTATAAATTTTGTTTGTATTTAAGTAAACAGTCAAACTGTAAATTCACCGTGATCTTTGAGTTTCATGCTTCACCTACAACTGGGAATTCCAGTTTTACCAAAACCAATTAACGGGTCAAACATTCTTTTTTTTTTCTGGAACAATATGAAACAAGATATCCACACCTTTGTGTCTAAATGTGATATTGTCAAAGCAATAAGTGTGAGACAATCAAATATCCAGGAACACTCCAATTGTTTCAGATTCCACTTATTATTTGGACATATGTTCCTATGGACTTCATTGTTGGATTACCTAAATCAGGAAATAAGTTAGTCATCATGGTAGTAGTGGATTGTCTTTCCAAATATGATCCTTTATGTTCTCTTCAACACTCATTAACAACATCCACTATGGCTCAAATTTTTATGGATAATAAATTCAATCTCCATGGCATGCCTCATTCTATTGTTTATGACTGTGATCCAAATTTCACCTGCACTATCTGGAAATAATTGTTTCTAATCCAGGGAACCCAATTGCATATGAGCACAACATATCGTCCTCAAATTGATCGACAACCTGAAGTGGTTAACAAGTGTTTGAAAACCTATTTGAGGTTTTTTGTGTCTGGCAGAAAAAATGAATGGGTTCAATGGTTACCCCTCACTGAATGGTGGTACAACACATATTACTATACCCCCACTCGCATGAATCCTTTTGAAGTGGTCTATGGAAAAGTGCCACCCTCATTTTTTTCATACATGCCCTGTGTCTCCAAGGTCCAGTAGGTGGATCAAACTCTTATAGTCTCCTTGGCCATTATTCGTACTCTCAAAGTAAATTTGTTTATGGCTCAGAATTGCATGAAACAAAAAACAGATTAGGGCCATTTTGAATGTGAATTCATTGAAGGGGAACATGTGTTTCTTCATCTGCAAACTTTATAAGAAGGCTTCACTCAAATCCCAACACTGTCAGAAACTCGCCCAAAAAATTTGTGGCCCTTTTCATATTCTCAAGAGTGTGGGGCTAGTGGCCTACCAGTTATAGTTGCCTAGTCACTCTAAGAACCAACTTATTTTTCATGTTTCCTATTTAAAGAAATTCCTTGGAACTGGGTGTGATACTCATACCATTCTACTTGAGTTGGATGAAGAAGGTTCCATTTTGTTGCAACCACAAGTAGTCTTCAACCAATGTGAGCATCGTCTCCACCAACACACTATCAAGGAATTTTGGTTTTTGTGGAAGGACAAACAACCAAAAGATGCCACTTGGGAGTCAGCTACCATTTTGCAGCAATTTCCGCATCTCAATCCTTGAGGAAAAGTTTTTTTTTTTAAGGGGGGCCATGTTAGGGACCTAACCTCCCTAATCCCTCACGTAGGTAGAATAATATATTTTGCATGTAATAAAGGCCAATATTAATAAATAAGGACTAGTAATAAGGTGAACAAGTTAAATGTAAGCAAACCTAATAGAAGCTTCCGCCTCTAGAAATATATTCATCTAGATTTTTCTTTTGGTATATAGATTTAATATAAATAGGAGTCGATGGCATCGGATTTTTTTTAAGAAATATTGTAATAGAGCACAGCTCCGCTGGAGGTTTCCCCCTTGAAGAGGCAAGTTAACATTGATCCTGTTTTAATAAAGGTATCAATTTGGTGTGTTATTCTATATATATTTTTTATTCCAATGGCAATTTCTGTGATTCTCATGTTTCTGCTCAATATAACATAACTAGGTGCATATCATTGTAATCCCATGATAACATTGACAAAATAAATAAAGTGTATGGAGGGTAGATTCACCAAAAAAACCACATCCATGCAAAATATATTGGTGGAACTAGAAAGAGATCAATACAATATATATCAACCAAGGGGAAGTGATGTATGATATAGATTGAGACCTCCTCTAAATCCTAACCCAAAACAAAACAAAAACCAAATTTTCCCAATTCCTTTGACTTAGATATCGTTTCCCAAATATTTGATAAAAATGTTTCTTAGTAAGAGACGAAGAGAAGGATATAGGAAAAATAAATGTTTACCTACTAGAGGATAAATAAATAAGACCAACAAGATGATAGTGTAATGAAGAAACTCCCACAAGGGGCCCCTATAGTTTAAAAACCTAGTGAAATAGTTGGAGTCATTCATGAATGTTCATTAGCATGTCTTCGAGGGAGTACAAATAGATATATGAACATTGATTTAGTTCAATAATTGATGAAGGAACATGTGTTAGTTTGTTTTCTCTAACCACTTAATATCCTATCACAAAAGGAAAAAAGTTAAGAAATTCTAGGGCTTTGATGAGGTCATTGAAATTGTTGAAGATGATATTACATTGTTATAGAACATTAAATAATAAATGAAGAATGGTAGTAATAATACTTTCTACATCTCCTTGTTGGTCAATGACTTGTTATTTCTCAAGTGTGTGATAGAATCAAAAGCATCATGAAATTCCATGATGTTAAAGGTGGTGAACTAGTTGAGTCTCACAATTATTGGGCCATATATAAATGTGTGTGCCATAGAATCCATGGAAATTAAATTAATCAGTCTTGTTACCACTTGATTTGTCTCAATCATCGCATAATGTCAATACTTGAGATGGATAAATGGAAACTGAGAAGAAGAGCCAATATCACATAGTCTCCCTCTTCCCTTCTCTTCTAAGGTGAAGGAAAATCACCTAAAGGGATGCTTTCATAAACCATAATTTTGAATTTATATATTTTTAAAGGAAACACTTAGGTAGAGGTCAACTTCAAGTTTTAATGCCAAAATATAAATGTTACCCAAATCCACAACCTCACATGCATGATTATATCTTATTCATAAAATTTTGAGATCATAAGCAAAGCTTCCTCTTTTTGGGTCTAGTATTACAATCATAAATGTTTTTTATTTGAAATGTTTTTTATTTGATTGTAGTGAATGGGGTGTTGCATATGTTTACTTATGGATGAGATGAAATGTTGAAGGTAAATCCAACACAACCATAACACTAGGATGTTAATGGT
This sequence comes from Picea mariana, assembly GCA_032191745.1. Lineage (NCBI taxonomy): Eukaryota > Viridiplantae > Streptophyta > Pinopsida > Pinales > Pinaceae > Picea > Picea mariana. The sequence continues at coordinate 19,604 of JASDQU010883341.1, forward strand.
ATTTAATGTCTAAAAATTAAAGTTTATTCATCAACATAAAAGAGTTGTACAATTCAGATAAATTATGTTCTAATTGACCACCCTTTACAAATATTAGACACATAAGAAAAAAATATTATGAGTAAGGGATATAACTTTATATTACTATAGCTTCCTTGTTATTTTGAATAAAATTTAATCAAAAAAGGTATGAAAATAGAATTAACATTGGAAAGAAAGTGAATTCGATATGTATCAATTCAAAGGTAACTCCTACAGGCTAGTTGCTTGGTGCAAACTTCAAGTGTCTTGCGATACAATATTTAATTTGTGTGCATCATTACTTGATCAAATGTAAGAATGTAAGGCGTATTATTAAGGATAGTAAGGAGGTGAGGATTACAACTCATGTTTAAATATTTAATATAGTCATGCAAGCAAGCTAGAAATAATATTTGCACATTCATTTAGGCATTTTCATTCACTCCTTTCAACGAACAGTTTAGACACAATGTTATAAAATCGATCTTGATGTTAGCAAAAATTTAAAAATATGAACATAATTCTCTAAATTTTCTCATAGAACTTGGAATGCACAGTTTCAAGTGTACATCATATGCTAAAATTGATACAAACTAGCTTGCGAACATATAGGTTTTTAGGGTTGCTGTATGAATTTAGAATTTTTTTATTAAAAAATTTATGCAAACAATTTGCATTAAGCTTAAGGAACCTAGTTACTAGCTTGTCTACCACTGATAGAGTATTATCAATATGAACAGTTAGTTTTTTTCAACTTGAAAAAATCGGTTTGAACCCAATATACCAACTAGCTCATGAGAATAATGACGCAGTCAAGGGATAGTTCGTTTAACCCATTTTACAATTACTTTGCATGAAACACCTCATATAATCAAATTACTACTCGAAGTTCCTATGAAATTTGAATATCAGTCTTGCAATTTTTCTTGCAAAATTAGGAATACGAATCTCCACATACACATCACTTGCCAATGTGAATACAAAACAACATGCATTCAAATTGAGAAAGACAATGGTACAATTTTGAGAAATTTTGGTAGGGGAATTTAGATAAACAATTGGTGAGAAAACTTGTATAAGTATAAGGTTTGTGTCACAATTTTTTTTTATATAAGGTATTATTAGTATGGAACCATGGGTAAGAATCCCTCATTTATGCTTAGGATATTAGATAGTGTTTGTCCACAAAACTACAAATGATAGGGTATACCAATGCCCCACAATTTTTTCTTTGAGATGAAATTTGGGCATTGTCTTTGGTAGCATAAAGCTCCTAAATGTGTTTCATTTACTAAAATCATCCTCTGCTACTACAATACCAAACTTTTACGGAAAACTTGTAGCTAGAAAGGAATATATCAATTCCTTTTCCTTGCTAGATGATTGGGGTCCATAGTGCAAGAAAAAGGGGTTACCTACAGAAAATGTGAGGGTTATCCAACTAAAAAATAAAATATGGAGATGAACCAGAATCACAATTCCTATTAAGATACCCAAAAAAAACCACCACATAATATTTCTATATTTCTATAGAAGACAAGCATAAAACGTGGAGGCTCACATTCATAAAGTAACAATTTTGTGTGTTTTCACCATACATTGAGAGAAAAACATCACAAAAATTGTCTCAAATGACAAACTTCTGATAAGATGGAAAAACAATACCCAAAAACATATCTCCAGAAACAATGATGAAGAAGTTCCATACCGAATAAAATTGAAGAACAAGCCCAACCCCAACCTTGAGGGTGCACAAAAAGACCATCCAATAGTAGTTGTAGGAAATAAACAATGGGCACTAGTAACCATTCCTTCAACCACCCTCTCTCATGTATCAAATTCTTCATATATAGGCCTGAAATACCAATGACTAGGTTCAATGGAGAGAATGGGGGTGCACAACTTATTCTAGAAGTTAGTCCCACAAACAAGCCGCCCCGCCATTTTACAATGATTTTTCATAAACATTTAACAAGTTAATGGAATGAAGGTTGTGCCCTCATTTTTCTTCTAGGGATATACAATGTTGGTCGCATGCATCTTGGTGGGGTCAATGAGGGGCATCCCATTTCTAACCGTGGACATTTTTTTTTATTACAATAACATAATGGGTCCCAAGAAACATGTTCCCCATTTATAGCTTAGTGAAATCATTTACATGAAAAATTGACCATGGGGGGACCTTGAATTCATCCACCTTTAAAAGATAACATTAATCTTTTCTTTTAATAATTGATAAGAGCACCCTTAACGAGAACTTAGTGTCTACGTCAATTAATCATAAAATACCAAAAAATGTACCACCTTTTTTATAATAAAGTATACAACCACATATGATATGGTCTGAATGTGAATGAGAAGCATAATGTAGGTTGTATCCCTTCATTTGTAGGATAATAATAAAGGAAGGACCTAACAATTTCTCTGGTGGACGTAGCCCACACTGGGTGAACCATGTAAATCTGTGTCTCTATTGTATTGTGTATCTTCTGTGTTTTGTTGACGCATTTGTTTTATTTTATTGCTCCCTGGTCCTGTTTTTGTAACAATTGATGGCCACCCACCTAATCCAACTAGCTTATTTTGGAATTTTTCATGTCAATACATCTTTTTGTACTTCGAGGGTATTTTTGGGGCCCTAAATAGTGTTTTTTTGGCTTTCCATAGTCAAAATGTAGATAGAGTCAGAGTTTGATGACACAATGTGCATTTCTCAAAAATACCTTTCCAATGGCCTATCACACACATAAAACGAAGGTTGCATGAAAAAGATATGACCCCGAGAAGTTGAGGTACCAACTGACCCATCGGGGCCCACATAAATTTTGGTGTTTCATCTCCTAGGGTTAGGTTTTCATATGTTTAGGGTCTTTTCATTCATGAATAATGTTAAAAAGGCCTTTAGAGACTCATTTTAATCATTCCTCTCAAATGGATGCATATAGCAAGCCACATCTCTCCTCAGAGATAACTACCACCATTCGAGCAAGTTATTTCCAGTTTTGTAGTTTTACAGTTTCAACCTATTTTATATATTCAATAGAAGTTATTTTTCACTGGATATCTGTTTTTGTTCTCTGCATATCTGTGTTATTGTATTCAATATTTTATTCCTTTCATTCCTCTCATAAATACGGATCAATGGTATCAGAGCAGTATGCTCTTCATTTATTTTTCTTGATGCCTATCCCTGAAAAGATTTGGGTACAAGAAGTTGGGACTGAAACCATTCTATCCTTTTCAAGATCGACCATGCCTAGCATGACAAGAATCCATGGGGGAAAATAATAAAGATGATGGAGCAGGAGATACTTTTAAAATTGTGCTCGAGGAATCCCTTGTGCGACAAAGGAACGAAATGATGGACAACTTTGCAAATATTCTTTGACGACTACCCACTGGTGATGCATCTTCATCCTGTAGCCATGCAACCCCCTTCAAGTTACAAGTAAATTTTTATATTCCATTTTTTGAAGAACTGATAGATGCAAATGTTGTAGATAAATGGTTGAATCTACTCGAAGGGTATTTTCTGGTCCACAATTTTTGTGATAGGGAAACGATTACTTTTTCACTCCTCAAGGTCATCCCCCATGTTAAGGACTATTGGGATACTTACTTTGAGAAAAGTGACATAGAGTAATCTACAATATTTTCATGAGACACCACATTGGATTCCTTCAGGGAAGCCATTAAAGAACAATACTACCCTATTGGAAGCTACGAGGACTAGTACACAACATGAACCATGCTGGGTCAGGAAAGGGACCAGACATTACCATATTTCACCAATATTTTCCATACTCTGCACACTAAATTGGGTATCAAAGACTCTGAACGACATCTAGTTCTCAAATACCATGGTTGTCTTCATAGATACATTCAAACAGAAATGGAGTTTCTTGACATCGCATCATTAGGTGTGGCTTATAGATATGCTTTCAAGATCGAGAAGAAATTTAAGCATGCAGAAGAGGAGAGGGTTTCGATCTACAAAATCCTCATAGACGAAGAAGGGAAATGCTGGACCCAATCCAAAAAACAAGGGACATATAAAATATGGTTGCTCTCAGGAAAACTAGTCCAAGCCGCAACCCAGGAAGGGTAATGAGAATTCAAATAAGGACACAAGAAAATGGTGTGAATACCATAAAATCCCTTGGCACAACACCGAAGAATGTCACTCCAAGAAGGAAATAGTGGTTGAGTTGAAATTTTCCGAATTAGAGGAATATTCTGACTCCGAATCAAATCCAGAAAGTGGGAAAGGGATCTTCGATCCTGAACCTAGTGCCACTGTCGCTACCACCAAAGTCCAACTAAGCAAATCAGAAGAACCAGAGGAAGGGGAACACCTATTTCACTCACAAATGTGGGTAAAGGGGAGTCCACTGCATTTTATTGTTGATAGAAGTTGTCAAAAGAACCTGATTTCAGATAGGTCATCAAGCGACTGGACCTACCGATAACATGACACTGACAACCCTACACCATCGGATGGCTTCGCCAGGGACGAGATATCTGCATCATCCAACGATGTTGTCTTCCATAAAACATCAAGCACATCAAAGACAAGGTATTTTGTGATACTCTTCCCCTTGAAGTTTATGACATTCTTTTAGGCCAACCATATTTGTGGAAGTGACATGCTATATATGAGTTGAGACCCCGCAGTGTTATTATTACTTTAGGTAGACAATTGTATGAGATGCCAGAGGTAGCTACATTTTTTATAAGCATGGGGTGCATGTGGATCCAACTAAGATCCAAGTCATTCATGACTGGCCATCCCCGACCACACTAACTGAGCTTCGACTCTTCTTGGGACTTTCCAACTTCTATCGAAGATTCATGTTGGGATTCTCCCCTATTGCATGGGACCTCATCCAAGTAACCAAAGTGGTGGAAAGGAAAATCTCACATGGGGGAAGACACAACAACAAGCATTTGATGATCTAAAGAATCACTTGTGATCAACTCCATTACTCTCCTTGCCTGATCTACAACAATCGTTCGATATTGAGACTGATGCATTTGACTATGTTTTCGGTGCAATTCTCACTCAACATGGTCATCTAGTAGCATAATATAGTGAGACATTCTCAGATACTATCCAGAAATACCCCACCTATGAAAATAAATGTATTCCATTATGAAATCATGTTTTCAATGGAAACATTACATTATGGGAATGGAGACAATCATCCACATTGATCACAAGCCTCTGCACTTCATATAGACAAACATGAAGTTGTAGAATGACCGCCATCAAATGTGGTCCACATACCTACAAAAGTTCCTTCTCAACATCAAGTATAAAACATGGAGAACAATTTGTTTCATTATTGGATTACTGAGAGGGGGGGTGAATCAATAATAGTGTAATTATAATCCTTTTTCTTGAAATTATCCAAGTGTTATATCAATGTAGAATTATTATCCAATAATGAGAAATAAGAAATTAGCAATCACACACATACATAGTACNTCTTTTGTTTTCCAACTGCAACTGGAAAGAGGCTCCAACCACTTAGTTTCTCCAGCTAGAACCTGAGGGAAGATCCAAATCCCTAATTCTCGGGCTACAACAAGAAGGAGGCTACAACCCCCTATGTTCTCTGGCTACAACCGGAAGGTGGATACAACCACCTATCCTTGCCCCATCCAACCGCCCTGAAGTAGAAGTAGAATGATGGAACCACTGTCACACTATCACTATGAGATATACTGTTGTAAACCTATACAAATAAACTTGAACCATGCATCAACCATGCATCAAGCTGTACCTCAACCTATAATCAATCTGTACCATAAACAAGTTCATCAACCATGCACCAACCTGTACCATAAACAAGTGCATCAACCATGCACTAACCTGTACAAAACAATCTGTAATCATCCTATACCATAAACAAGTGCATCAACCATGCACCAACCTCGACCAAACAATCTGTAATCAAACTGTACCATAAACAAGTGCAACCAACCATGTATCAAGTATGTACCAATCATGTGTCAGCTACTCATCAACTATGACTCATCAATATGTACCAACATCATCAACTATACACCTCATGTATGTGCCAACTCATCAACTACTTGTCTCAACCATGTACCCAACTTGTACCTCAGCCAAAATCCCTCATCAATTTCATCATCCAAATATGATTTATAACTTTATAATAGACCTGGTTTATACTATCACATGCCTAGAAACCTTCCTTAACTTTAAACAACAAGAGACTATCATTTACATCAAAATTTTCTTTAGTCTCACATGACTAGTTTTGGATTAGTCAACAACCCTAACTTGAAATAATCATAACTTTGTACCTATAATGAATAAATATTTGAAAAATATATACAATGTTCTTCAATGTGTTTTATGAAATTCCTCAAGGTTTCACTACTTTGAACCTGTCAGAAACTTAGTTATAGAAAATATGGCATACCTTGTTGAATTCTGGATTATTCTAGAGAGCGACCTTGTAGACCGTGCCCCACACCAAATATTTGTTGAATTGATCTGAAACTATTACACAACATACTAAAGACTGTACTCTAATAATAAAAAAAATTATTACTGAATTTGGATCTATTATGAATAAGTTATGACATTGTTACCTGAAACACCTATGTTTTGACTAGTTTCAGGACTAGCCACAAACCCTATTTTCCACAGAGTGTAACTTCAAAAATACAATGACCCACAAGATGATTTTTTTACCACTGATACTTGGATATGTTTCCACAATGTTGTAGAAATTTCACGGTCTGAAGCATTCTATAAAAAAATTTATTACGAAAATGGTGAGATGAACTGTAAATAACATACCTTAGAAAGCATCATCAAAAGAATTTATCCTTCCTTGAATTATGGCCTTTTTTTCTTCACCTTCCCTTAGAAATTCGGCTGAGATATCCTTTGGTTATCTAAGATACCTATAGGTTTTCAATATTCTCAAGTTTGTCTAAAATTAGAGAGCCCTGCCTCTTATTTATACTCTCCAAGTAACTTCCTTAAAAACATCTTCTAGGTCACTCTGCCCACTTTCCTTATTTTAGGGTTAAACCACTTCAAATTTCTCCATTAAATTTATTATTTAGATAATTTATTTTGTATTCACCTTGAATTATAGTACACTCATCAATTCACTTTATTATTTACCTTCTAAAATCTCTTAAACCACTTTGACTACTTTGACCTTTTGGGGCTTCTAGATGACATAAGAGGGTCCTCGAACTTCGTAAGGCCATAACTCTCAAACCGTTAGGAGTTATGTGAGGTTCCACATACCACCATAAATGGAATGAAATTTACTATCCATATATAATAGTATTTCCTGCAAATATATCAACACTCATACCATTATCCATCAAACAAACTTGGGTCCATTACCCAAACCTGGGTTCTCCAACTTCTCATGGGCATAACTCTCTAACCGTGAAGTGTTATGTGACTTTCCACATACCACCAAAAATGGCATGAAAAGATCTATCCATACAGGATAGTTTCAATGAAAAATTCACTAACCTTAATCTCATTATTCCACAAATAATCATGGGTTCTCTAACCATACTTCTAGGATAACTCAATCCGCAAAGCATCTTCCCATGAGGGATTTCACCATAAGGGGACCACTTTGGAGTTCATCCATTTATACTTATTATCAACCATGAAAAGAAAATAACAAGTCATATTTACATCAAACAATCTTGGGTCCATTACGCAACCTTTGTGCTATGGGGCTTTCTTCAAGGGTTGACATCAATGACAACCAACCTTAATCGACAATCTCCCCCTTTGGCATTGATGGAAACACTTTGATGCAATACTAAAATCATATCACTCATTCTCCCCCTAGAACCATGCCGCTGTCCTCTTCATCTAATAAATATGCTCCCCCTGGAACCATGCCTCTATCCTCTTCATCTGATAAATCTCTCCCCCTTAATCATCAATGGAAAAGGTATCTTTCCATCCAGGGTTGCTCCCCCTGACTGAATTGTCTTTGTATGGTGCGTCCTCGTGTACATCTAAGACATATAAGATAATCATTCAAAAGAATTTATTTTGGAGTAAAAATAACTCAAAGTCTCTGGAGAAGATACTCAAAGTCTTCTCGTGGAATTGGTTTTGTAAATATGTCTACCAATTTTTCTTTTTTTCCCACATACTCAACTCTGATTTTCTTTTCTGCAACATGTTCCTGTAAAAAGTGATACTTGATTGGAATGTGCTTCTTCTTGGAGTGCATCACTGGATTCTTTGAGATACTGATGGTGGTTGTATTATCACAATAGATTAGAATGGGCTCGTCATACTCAACATGTATATTTGTTAGAGTTTGTTTCATCCAAAGAACTTATGTACAACATGATGTTGCTGCAATGTACTCTGCCTCGACTATAGATAAGGATACTGATGATTGTTTCTTGCTTAGCCATGATACTAAAAAATCACCCAAGTAGAATGTTGCTCCACTGGTGCTTTGTTGATCATCAATACAACCTTTGAAATATGTATCTGTGTAGGCAATAAGTGATAGATACTTTCAATTTGGATAGCATAATTCAAACTCTTATGTTCCTTTGAGATATCTTAAAATCTTCTTCACTGTCAATACATGTGATTCCTTTGTTGTTGTTTGAAATCGTGCCACCTATCCAACTTCCTACATTACATCTGGTCTGGATGCTGTCACATATAGCAGGCTACCAATCATTGACCTGTATTGTCTCTGATCCGTAGACTTTGATTCATCATCTTTGCTCAACTTCCAACTAGTTTTCATGGGAGTGATAACTAGTTTGCAATCTTCCATAATGAACCTTTTTATCATTTCTCTGATATACTTGGTTTGAGAGATAAAAATTACTTGGTTTCTTCGGTGTATCTGAAGTCCCAGAAAGAAGGATAGTTCTTCAAGTAACGACATTTCAAATTCATTCTGCATATCTTTTGAAAATTTCTGGCTTAACCTGTCATCATTACTACCAAAAATAATATCATCAAAATAAACTTCAATTAATAAAATATTACCTTGACTTACCTTGATGTAGAGGTTGATGTATGTACTTCCTTTTTTGAACCCCGCCTGCTGCAGATACTTATCTAGTCTAGAGTACCATGCTTTGGGAGCCTGTTTTAGACCATACAAGACCTTCTTTAATTTACACACATAATCTGCCTTTTTTGACAACTGAAATACTTCTGGTTGTTCAATGTAGACTTCTTCTTCAAGTTCCCCATTCAAAAAAGTTGATTTTACATCCATTTGATACATTTTAATATTTTTGGAGCATGCATAAGCTAAAAGAAAACATATTACTTCCATTCTAGCAACTGGGGCAAATGTATCTTCAAATTCAATTCCTTCAACCTGCGCATATCCTTTACATACCAATCTATCTTTGTTCCTTGTAACATGTCCATCTTCATTCAATTTATTCCTGAAGACCCACTTTGTCCCAATCACATTCTTATTCTTTGGTCTTGGAACCAGTTCCCAAGTGTCATTTTTCTCTATTTGATCCAATTCTTCATCCATGGCCTTATTCCAAGATTCATCCTTGTTGGCTACTTCAAAATAGTTTGGTTCAATTGCAGATAAGAGTGCTAGGTGTGTTTGTTATGGTGAATGGATTCTTCTTCTAGTCTCAACTCCTGCATCTTTGTTTCTGATAATCTGATCTGAAGGATGATTCTTCTATACTCGTTTATTGGGTGTCTTTGGAGACACTTTTTGAACTTTCTCTTTTGTTTTTGTCGGATTCTCTTCATCTTCCTCTTCTACATCTTTTTCCTCTTCTTCTTCTTCTTCTAAGGGTTGTTTCATTGATTCATTTTCTTCCTTTGATTATGGTTTGCCTGTTTCATCAATTGTTACATTGATGCATTCCACAAATTTGTTCAATATTATATTGTAACACTTGTATGCTTTCCTTGTACTTGAGTAACCAACAAGTTCTCCTTTTTCCACATGAGAGTCAAACTTTCCCATTCCACCATCTTCTCTTTTGATATATAATTTGCTTCCAAAAACTCTAAAGTGCTTTACATTTGCTAGTCTTCCTTTCCATAGTTTGTAAGGAGTTTTGTCAGTGTTGTTTCTGAGCATTACTTTGTTTTGAATGTGAACTGTTGTATGCACTACCCGTTTCCAAAAAGCATCTGTCAATTTCGAATCCATTAACATTGTTCTAGCCATTTCCTGTATTGTCTTGTTCTTTCTTTCAACAACTCCATTTTGTTGAGGTGTCCTAGCAACGTAAAATTTTCTTTTTATTCCATGATTGATGCAGTAGTTCATAAATTCCTTTGAGGTGAAATCTCCTCCATTATTAGATCTCAAGCATTTGATTTTTGAATCCATGTCATTTTCAACCATTTCCTTGTAGATATTGAATTTTTTAAAAGCTTCTGACTTATTCTTGAGAGAGAAAACTGCAGTCATTCTTGTATAATCATCAACTAATAACATGAAGTATTTCTCACCTTTTAAGCCCTTTGTTTTAGTTGTTCCAACTAGAGAAGTATGCACAATTTCTAGTGGTCTTGTTGTTGAATATTCCTTTGATTTGAACTTGGTCTTTGTTTGTTTTCCTTGTTGACAATGCTTTCATAAAGTGTTGGTTGGTTTTGTGATCTTGGGCATTTTTGTGACTGCTTCTCTTTTGCTGACTTTGACAAGGTTATCAAAATGTATTTGTCCCATTCTTTTGTGCCATAGCCAACTTTCATCTTCCTTTCCTAGACAACACATTTCATTTCCAATTTCACTTAACACATAAATGTTGCTTAAAGTTCTTACAGTTGTAGCGACCAATTTCCCTGAACCTTCTTTTCATATCTCACACTTTTGTGAATAGAAAGTAACTTTATGACCTTGGTAGCACATTTGACTCACACTTAGAATATTATGTTTCATATGTTATACTAGTAAAACATATTCCGCCTTTTCATTCTTGTTCCTAATTTGGACTATGCCTTTTCCAATGATTTTGGCCGAATCATCGTTTCCGAAGGAGACTGATCCATCTCTTTCCATTCGTAATGTAAGAAATTTTTTTCTATCACCTATCATGTGTTTTGAACATCCACTATAAACATACCAACCATGTTTCTTCTGCTTAGCTTTTAGAAGAATTGTTCATTCTTCATTTCTATACTGATCTTGCTTTCTTATCCATGTCATTTTCTGAGGTTCCTGTCTGTGACTGTTGTTATTATGTTGAGGTTCTTTAGGAAGGGTTGTCATTTTGCAATCTTTGGCCATGTGTACAAAATTGTTAAATTTGTAGCATTCCACTTCAGTGCTCAAAGATTCAAAGTTGCATGACTCTCAAAGTTGTTATTGTTCCTGTTGTTAGCTCTGCAATTCACAACTTTGTGTCCAAAATTATTACATCATAACATAAACCAAAAAATAAAGTTTGACACCTGGGAGTTGAAGATCTTATGAAAGGTGGTTCTTTTATGAATCCTTCTTCTTCTTGAGGCCTATATGTCTATTGTTGATTCAGAAATCTGAATCTTCTTGGTGGAGGAGTGTCCTTGTAATATTCCTTGTATATCTTCCTATCCCCTTTGATTGTTTCTACATAACTTTTTGGATATGTATCTTGCTCTATTGTTTTGGATCTTGATCCATTTTTTGTCTGATTGTATACAAGTCTAGACTTGTCAAGATGATATTTTTGACTACTGATAATGTCATCCAAAACTTTTGAGCTATTCTGCATATTTGTCGTTTGAATATCCTTTCTTAGTGCGACAATCTCTGCTTCCAAGTTTCCAATGATCATTTTCTTTTATTCTAGCTTTTCTTTGAGTGCTTCATCAATTCTTTTATCTTCTTCTATTTGAACCTTCAATTTTTTGATCATTTGTTCTATTTCTCGAGTATCCTTTTTCTTGTCTAGTTATGCTTGTAGTTTCTTGTTTTTCTTGTTTTCTCTTCTAATAACTTCTATGGCACACATTAATTCTTCTTGATAGTCAACTTCTACTGCTTCAATTTCTTCTTAGACTTATTCATATTCTTCTTCGGCTTTTTCATATTCTTCTTCGAAGTCTTATTTTTCAACGTATCTTACTTCCATGAATAGAACTCTTCATGTCTCACTGTCACTGACTTCATCTTCATCTGATGATGAGATGCCTTCTTTGGTGCATAAGATTTTCTTGAAAACTTTCTTTGTAGTTCTTTTGCCTTTATATGTGTGTTTGCCTTTTGAGTAACCTTCATCATTTCTCTTTTTCTTATGAAGACATTTGTTAGAAAAATGACCAATACCATCGCAATTAAAAAAAATTAAAGGAAGCTTACCTCTATACCTACCGTCGATTCCCTTGTTCAGTCTTTTGACGAAGTTGGCCACTTATTCATCATCCTCCGAGACGTCACTGTGTTGCTATATTCTTCTTGTTCATTTTTTTTTTCTTTGATCTTTTGGATGTTTTGAAAGCTACTTCTTTTACATATGGATTTCCCTATTCAGTTCTCATTTCATATGTTGTGAAGATTCCATGTAGTTTGTCCATGCTTATTAAGTTTAGATACGATATTTATTCTAGTATTGATATCTCAGGGTTAAATATCATAGGAAGATATCTTAGTATCTTTTGAACAATTACACATTCTTCGATTTCTTCTCCCAATCCTATGATTTCATTCATGGTTTCATCGACTCGTAAGAAGTAGGCTGCAATATTCTCATCTTCCTTCATTTTTAGTTGTTCAAACTAACCTCTGTAACTTTGAATCTTTGTTTCTTTGACTTTTTTATCTCCTTCATAAGTATTTCGAAGCTTGTCCCAAATCTCTTTAGCGGATTTACAATGTGAAACTTTGGTGAATACCGTATCATTTAGACCGTTCAAAAGTGCATTTTTGGATTTGGAATTATTCTCACTGAGTTTCATTTCTTTGTCATTTGTTGGTGGAACTGTTGGTGTTATGTATCCATCTACAATTGGTTGCCAAACTTGAAATCCATGTGCCTGTATATATGTATTCATCCTTATGCTCCAAAAAGCATACTTCTGTCCATCAAACTGTGGTATTCCATTTTTATACAAGTTGGTACTCTCCATGATCTACCTTTCAATGGTTAGACTGATTTATGAAGGAACCTGCTCTGATACCCATTGTTGGATTATTGAGAGGGGGGTTGAATTAGTAATAACATAATTATAATCTTTTTTATTCAAATAATCCAATTTTTATATTAATGTAGAATTATTATCCAATAACGAGCAATAAGAAATGAACAATCACACACATACACAGTACACCAGTGTTTTATGTGGAAACCCAAATCGGGAGAAAAACATAGAATGTTTTTTCTTATATGTCTTGAAGAATTACATTCATTGGAAGCACCAACTTCCTTTGTTTTCTAGCTACAACTGGAAGGAGGTTCCAACCCCCTAGTTTCTTAGGCTACAACTTGAGGGAAGCTCCAACTCCCCAATTCTATGGCTATAACAAGAAAGAGGCTACAATCCCCTATGTTCTCCGACTACAACTGGAAGGTGGCTACAACAACCTATCCTTGCCTCGTCCAACATCCCTGAAGTAGAAGTAGAATGATGGAACCACTGTCACACTATCACTGTGAGATATACCATTGTAAACCTATACCAATAAACCTGAACCATGCATCGATATGTACCTCAACCTGAACCATAAACACATACATCAACCATGCACCAACCTATACCATAAACAAGTGCATCAACAATGCACCAACCTGTACAAAACAATCTGTAATCAAACTGTACCATAAACAAGTGTGTTGACCATGCACCAACCTGTACCAAACAATTTGTAATCAACCTACACCATAAACAAGTGAAACCAACCATGTACCAAGTATGTACCA
>JASDQU010883343.1:8521-34137 GCA_032191745.1 Picea mariana
ATGGATGCTTGCTTGGATTCGGTGTTATGAATAATATCCTGTGAGGCATCTGATATGGCTGCAATGATAAAGTCGAAGTCATCGAGTGTGAGCAAAGTCTACAACTTAGTCTTGGTGTCTTTGGATTTCTTTCGCGAGGTAAGTTTCGTGGGGGAAACCTTTCTTTAATTAGAGGGATCAGCCCCATCAACATGATCCCTAAGCGATGTTACTTCGCCTTGCTTCTGTTGATATTATTTTCCATTGGTATCTTCTTTATCTACCTCGTTAGTATCTCCTCGTCTAGGTGATTCTGAAGAAGTTTCCTCTAATGCACTACTCAGGTTTTGTACCTCTTTGGTCTTCTTCCTTCTGCTAGGTCTAGGTGTATCATTCTCTTCGTGAGTGGCCTCTATGCTGCCAACTAGTTTGGGATCAGACATTTTGCAAGGTCAACAGGGATAAGGAGCTCTGCAGACCAGTTCTGAGTTATCTCTTCAAGGTCCTCCTCTGTGAGCTTATAGTATGACTGAAGCTCTTATTTATGATCGTCTACGTGCATAGTGATATAATTAAAGTGTCGATCTGCACAAAAATTCATGAGGGGTATGAACCGGTGCAGGCTGTTTGGTGTCATGAGAGGGATAGTTCCAATATCCCTCTTTAACTGGAGATAGTATGTGTGTAATACCACGTTCGACTGCCATTTTTTTTCCATATCGCTCGAGTACCAGAGCATGGTGAATTTGGTAGTGAGTGGCGTGAATGGCTCAATGTCCGGGAAGGTCGCACCTTCTGACATCTCCCAAGAAGTAAATGCTATGAGGATCATCAGCCAGCTAAAATGGAACTCATAGCCATGATCCTGATCTTCCTAGAAATTCAATTCTAGATGGTTGACTAAGTACTTCACCCAGTTCATTTGGAGTCCTTCTACACACTTTCCGGCGAGGTCAACAACGAACCCTATGACCTACATAGGTTTGTTCTTTCTTACTATCTTTCTTGTGATCAACTGGCAGGCCAGGTGTACTGCGCCATTCTGGATGGAAGCTACCTTCTAACCTTGCATCCCCTTTTCTACATCGCCATAGGTATCCTTAATTCTCTATGCCAGGTTGCGGTCTGCAACCTTCCCTGGGTAGAAGTCTTGTGGGTCTGGTCCCTACATGCTCAATCTGATGATCCTATGGATCAACATCATATCAAATGTGATGCATCTATCTAGCCATATATAGTTGCCATGGTAGCACAACAACAAGATCTTAACGCATGTGTTAACTTCCTGGTGCCTTCCAAAATGCGGTATCTTCATCATGTTCAAGATGGTGGACTACACGAGGTTCATAGTCCATGGTTGGGGGATTATCCTTGAGTTCTTCCCCTTCGTCCTAGTCAATTATCTGTGAGGGGCGAGCATACTGTGGTTCTCGCAGTCCCCTAGGTTGAATTCACTGAATTTTAATGTCGTGATCTTATCCTGCTATGTTCTAATTGAATGTATCCCCTTCAGGAGGTACGCAATAACCAAGGTATAATCAAAGTCTCCGGGGACACTGTCACGACTCACTACGCCAACCAAGGGCGGGATGTATATGGGCAGGATAGTTGGGATTAACTTCGCATTCGCCAAGTCATCTCGATGCTTGGTTATTTTCTCGGATGCGGCTCGGGATGGTCCAGATCTGTGATCAGTCGACAGACAAGCTTGCACTCTTCTCGTCGATGAAGCTTGAATCACTGCAGACATTACTTTTTTGGCCATTAGATTGATTAGAACTTCTTCTACACACTTTTTAGCTGCGCTGATTTCATTCGACATACACACTCTCAATCGGATAACTCGAGTCGATGAATGAATGCCCAATGCAATAGAACAGGTGGTGAAACCTCAGTAAACACAACATGGTAGCAATGAGTTCTCTCATTGGAGCAGATACAATTTGAGAAAGTATTCTCAGTGCAACAGTCGACAGAATAAATAGAGAGCGGTGTAACGGATCTCTCCAATGGACGAGAGGCCTTCATCAATGTGTTTCTTTCTGTTGCGGCATGGTCCCAACAGTTTGATGACGAGATTTTTGGTCATAACTGTTGTTCTAACCATTCAGGGCATTGGTCTAATGGTTATAATTATTCCAACGGTCATATCGCTTCACCATGGCTAAGTGCCATGTTGCGCTATTTTGATTTCCCGAGAAAGTTCCGGTTTTGCAAGACTTCCTTCTCCGAAGTCCCCTCTGGAACCTTCTGCAACTTTTCTATATTTGCTCTCTTCTTACTGAGTTTTCTTTCCTTCTTCCCTGTGATACTCATCTCGGTATTCCTCTTTCCATTCTGATTCTTATCTCCTTTTGGAATAGTAAATTTGCGTTGTTGAGATTCTTTCATAGGGTTCAAGGGAAATACTTCTTCTCTGTATGGGGTAGGTGCTCCACTCTTTTGTGAGTCTTCATGTGTTCTTTCAAATTTGACATCCAAGTTTCTGGTTCTAAACAACTTCGATCTGTTCTCTTGTTCTTCAATCAAGTGCACTATCATCCTAGTCATGAAATATTTTAGTTCTTGCTTCTTCTGTTCTAGGGCTTACTCTTCTTTTCTTCTGGCTTGATCCTTCTCAATCCAGGTTTTTCCTAGTAACATAGCAAATGGGGCATTGTTCTCAATAAATTTAACAACCTTAAAATCTTCCTTTGTCGAAGTTCCATGAGCACTCATAGATATCTGGGTGTGTCTTCCACATAGGCTTATCAAATTTCCTCTAAATAATCCTATCCCTCCTAATGAAGGAATCATAGCAGGCTTTCCTAAAATTTCCCAGGTTCTTTCTGTCATGATATTCACCTGTGTTTCCTCATCCAGAACATAGTCAATGTCGAAGTCTCCTATTATTGCTTCTATGCACTCATTTTCTTTGAAGAGCTCTGATAAGTTGACATTTATGTGACCATTTAGGGTTTCTTTCATTTGTATCAATACATTCTATGATTCTTTCTGGGGTTCTTCCATGGTCTTAGTTTCTTGATCTTCCTCAGGGTTTTCTGATCTCATATTCATTCTTTCAACCTTGGCGATCATTCTAGGGAAATCCAAAACTTCATGGTCCATAGATTTACAAAAAAAGCAAGTAGGGCCTCTACCAGGGCATTCCTTAGCAAGATGTCTTAGTCTTCTGCAACTATAGAAAAGATTTAATACAGAGCACAGAGCTTCACAAGTCAAGTAGAATACTGCGCACTAGGGCAACAGATCTATGCACTAAGATTTATCTTTTCTTCAGTTCCTAGCAATCACAGTTTTAGGTCTTGGCAACGAAACCAATTGTTAGCACAGGGGCAGACCTAGGGTTCAATGCTTCAACAACGCACCAACAAAACCCTAACTACCAGCCTTTTCGGAAACACTTGCGAAGCAGATGCAGTCTCACCCAAGGTGGAGGCAGGGGTGGTTGCAGGACTCCAATGTCTGCAACCTTAGCTGGGACACAGATCTATGATTGTAACAAATTAATAGAACACTTAGCAGTTGTAGATCATTAGTATTCAGTCTTAATTTACAACGCAGGTAAACCCTAACAAGAGATCCGCGCAGTACACACCCAGATCTAGTATATTCAAGAACTAAGCACATTCACATAGGTTAGATCTAGCATTCATCCATATTATTAAGAAAAAAACATCAACAGATCTGTCTATCATTCATCTATATCAAAGCATTAAGCAGGTAAACACATAAACACATCAATACATCACAAAAAGCATTACAACACAGGATATACATGGTTCACCCCCAGCCTGGGGCTACGTCCACCAAATCTTCTTCTCTTTTATTGTCTTCTGTCAATCTTATACATGCACAGAGCCACAATATCCTACTCCGCATAGGACAGGAGATCTGTGTGCACTTCACTAGATCATCTTTCCCTGAGCTATATTACAGCACAAACCCTTTACACAGTCACTTGTACTTAGCCTTGCAAGATTCTTACAGTATGCACAAAGAATGTACAACTATCACTTGCACTCAGCACATCATCACACAAATGTCTATATCATCCTTTTTTACCCTTCTTACATCACCTAGACATCTATTTATACATTACAAAAAGGGCCTAAACATGGGTAAACCCATGGGCCGACATCCCCATACCCGTTATATGAGCCCAAAACCCAAAAATCCCTAAACAAGGGGTTGAGATCCCACGATCTCTGCTTCAACTTGCGCTCCACCTTCGAAAGCCTGTTGAAGTCCCAAAATAAGTTAAACATGACCAAGGACCCTCAGAACTTGGTCAAGGGCCAACAAATACTTAATAATGCCTCATAAGAACTATTGAAAGCCTTTCCAAGGCATTTTGTTTTCATTTGCAAATATTAAAAATGTGGGTACTCTTTGACCCATAGACATCTTTGCTCTCTCCTCACGCTACCTCGCATGGATACTATTTTATTGTAATGTGTGTTGGCCATCCATTCCTTTCCTAACCTCACACATTGGGGGGCATTTTTTGTAGCCTTAATTTCCACCCTACATAGAAAGAAGGGAATACTACAGAAAATGAAATCCAAGACACAACTAAAGCTTAATATTTAGGTCACTTTTACAGGGTGTCACTTGTCATACATGGACAACAAGCGACGCATCACTAGTCAACTATAGTACAACCTGTGACATGTTTTGTAACCTTTTAGATTCACAGAGTTTCAAAGTGGAAATTGAGGGATGAGTTGGTTCTTCATGGCATGAGCCTTGGAAATCACATAATTCGAGTATCCATTGGTCTTTAGAATATCTAGAAGCTCAACCAAGACTCTTCCGATAATCTATATAAAGAAGGTGTAATGTCCCTTTCCAAGTCATCACTCTAGGAGGACGACTAGTCTATCTAATTCCCGTAAGCTATAGTCATAGAAAAGGGAATTAATAAATTAATTATTTAATGTCACTGGGGAGAAAAAACAAAATTTGAAGTGATATTGAGTAATTAAATTACTGAGTTATAAAGTGACTTTAGGGAAATATTAAAGATAAAAATAATAAAGTTACTTTATAATTAAATATTAGACAAAAAAAGGAAAAGGGGTATAAAAGTACAATGAGAGCTCATTCTCTTATTATGCATGAATATTTTCTCATGTCAATTTGGAGAGTTCTGGTGGATTTTTAGGGTTCTGGTTGAAACCCTTGAGTAGATTGGTTTCGGTGGTGAAACGATCCACCCTAGCTAGTCAAGGAGGAGAGAATACTCATATCTCTCATTTAGTTTTATTGCAGAAGAAGATCCATCATTTCTGCTAACTTATTTGGTTATTTGCAGAAGTTTTTGGGTGTTTTGTAATATATCTCATTTCAGGGTTTGTAGACTCATTTATCTTGGATAGTACCATCAATTTGCTAGTGTGTGCATCTTCAATAGTTTGTGGCAGCTCATTTGGTCATTTCCCTTTAGCCTTATCCTTGTTATCAACTCGTGGGGATAGAAGGGAGATTGTAGCTCTTATGTCCAGCTCGTGGAAACTATAGAGAGGGTGCATTTCATTGTTGCAGGTCATGTGTCATTTAAAGGGGCCAAGCTATAATAAATATAGTCATGGATCTTGAGGAAATGGGTGTATTCACTTAGTGTTGGTTGCGGGGAAGAGGAAAAAGCATTAGACCATCTGCATTTTAGGTCGTGGTATTGAGGAGAGGTTGTATTACTTGTTGTAGGATGAATTATCTTGTTTCAAGATGTGAAGACTCTAGGAAGGGCCACTTCCTTTATCATATTTGCACAGGAGGCTATATTTTGTTGTTGTTCCATTGGGTCATTTACAAAACAAAGACAAATGATAGATCTGACATAGATCTGGTTGTATTGGAATTGGCCAAGATACAAATAGTAAGTTGGGTTATTCTCATTATTCCATTCCCAAACACTACCAGAACAGGTGTCTCAAATGGAAGATCAGTCAAATACTATATGATGTTTAAATCATACCGATTCCAAGTTAGAAAGAGTAATTGTTCTGATTATATTGCTGATATTTTTTATGTTGTTGTTGGTGCATAGTGGGTAGACCTGAGGTTAATAATTAATAAACCAACAAAAACCTTAGACATCAGCCCTTTCAACATCACCTGTAAGCAAGTGAGGTCTCACCCAAGCATCTTCAGGGGCTGCAAGAACCAAGTTTACATTAATCCACTTAACATTCATTCGTTCATCATTAACTTAAGTTTGCAGGATCGTAACAACATATATCGATGACATATTCAGAATATTAAACATTTACCATCATTGGGAATTAACCATAAACAATAAACAGATCTATACTAACCATCCATCATATGCATTAGAAACATGACACACAAAAGAAACACGTCAATACACAAGGTTTTAACGTGGTTCACCCCAAAATGGGCTATGTCCACAACGACTGGATTCTTATTTTTTTCATTAGAAATATCCTTACAATTGTGCACTATGATTACAAAATATGTATGAGTTAACAATACCCAAACCTTCCTCAATCATTCTATTGGAGCCTAACTCCTGAAAACCTCATTCCTAACTCAAAACGCCCGAACACTTAGCCAATTCTTCATTCAATATCTCTCTCTAAAAATTTTTATACCCAAAAACCCATTACAATTTATAGCTTTACAATAGGGATAAGAATTTTATAAAATGGTTACAAAATGGACATAATGTCCCAAAATCCTAACTACTTTTCTACTTTTGTGCATTGAATCCTGATAATGTGCTAGTTGCTTTCCGTGCACACTGTTGCTTTGCTAAAATGTCACACAATATGCTTATGTGTGATTCCCAAAACTTATCCAAAATATCCTTCTCCAACAGGCCCCTAACAATAACATGTGGTTCGTCTCAAGCCACTTCATTCCTGTTTCCAGGTTTCCAAGAACTTTTATAGTGTATCACTAGCCATTGCAAATTTTTCCCTGACTTGTGCTTCCTGCTGTATAATTTCCTTGGCCATTTATGCAATTAAGTGAGTCTTCAAATTTTCAACGGTTTCCTGCACTACCCGCTTCACCTTTCCTTGAGTGGTTGCTAACTCTGCGGTCACCTTATAGGCTTCTTCTTGCAATACCTCAATATTTTGCATGCGAGCCTACTGCTCCACCCTTAGATGGTTTATTTTTTAATATAGCTTCATGTTTTCATCCATTGTTGTTACCACCTCTACCGACAGTAATGTACTCATTACTTCTTTGAAATTTTGTGCCTTATCCTACACAACATGTATCTTCTGGCCAATCCCTTGCACCTCCACATCTTCAGTTAGTTGTGTCCAAACACTCGTGCTTTCTGAATATATATTAGCACATTATACTTCCATACCCTTGATGTTCTCTATGCTTGCAGTGGCCATATTTTCGCATTAATTCCTTTCCTCTGGGGGAGTGCTTGGTATTTGTCATGCCTCTAAGTCGATGATATTTGTTTGGAATCCCTGAATGGTTTCACTCAACTTTGTGACATGTTCCTCCAATGGGGAGTCTTCCTCCCTTAGAACTTTTGGAATAAATTTATAGACCCCGTAGACTGCCTGTTTGACTCCCTTTGCCTTGTTTGTTGCCTCATCACGATCCTGCTTGAGTTGATCATATTCTACCTGCATCATGTCCTTATGTGTGACTATCTTGGTCAGCTCCAAGGAGCTCGATACTGTGTGCACTTGAAGTTACTTTGTCACACTCGATTGTAAGCCATACAAAATTTTGATAAGCAACTAAGATACCACTAAGTCAATATGACTTAGTTCCTTGGATTTCTATTTCAATTATGTCATGGGGAATTATAAGGCTCATGTCGCTATCTTTATTACACATCTTTCTCTTGATATGATAGGTGTCATTTGTTACACCTTAGTTGTTTGCATTGTATTCTCTACTTTCACTTGTTGTCTTGTTTGTACTGTTGCAAGTTATGTGGTCTCCAAAAATTGTCGCAACACAAGACTCTGTGCTTGCATATCTGAATGTATTTCTTCTTGTAGTTTTGTCACGCGCTCAAAATATTCATTTGTTTCTTCCTTAACTTGGTCTGCAATCTTATCCAAGTCATCTTTTATGAGGGCTTGAATGGTTGTTTCCCTTACAAATTTTGTTTTCTTGTGTTGTGTGGTTTCTTTCCCTATGTCTACATATGTTCTCTTATTTACCATGTGTTGTACAGTCTTCCCTTTGTCATTTCCTTGTGCTTCTTCCTCTTCTCTGTTTGATATTTCTTCAGTCTCTGGTTGTTGCATCTCCGGTTGCTCAGTCTTTGTTGATGATATTTTCCAATCGTCAGCCCAATCTTCCATAATGTGTACCATCTCTTCCTCAGTTAACTTATGTCGTATGGGTAGCCATTCCTATTTTGGGTCCTTTTCCGCTTGCACATACATGTGATGACATCCTACCTTAAATCGTGCAACTATCTTGTATGCTTCGACCACCTGTGGTGGTATGTGTGGTGTACTTTGAATGTTTGTCTGAATTATTTCCTTGTATATATAGAAAGAAACATTATTGTCTAGCTATCACACCTTGTGTGTAGTATGCCATAAATTATGATATATTTTAGATAGGCATGGATTATTTTTTACACCCAAAAATTGTGTATCATCTGGCTCATGTTGATAATTCAATTAGAATTAGTAGCCATGAATAGTGAAATTCAATCCCTTTATCTTCTGTCTCTTCACAATCGATCAAGAACTGGTTGAGAAAAAATGTCACCTAGTTCATCTGCACGCCCTCGACACAATTTTTCAATGTCGCTATTACTTCTCCTAGCACTTAGTCCCTTAGCAATTACTTCTCTTCACCCATTCGAATGGCTCTCATTTAGTCATATCTACAAAGAACTAAACGAAAAAGATCATTGCATTTCCAAAGAGGCGTTTTCATTACCAATGGGGGCTTTTGGTTACTATGAGTTCCTTGATATTAAGGAAACATAATCTATGAAGTCTTGCCTCTAGTCATTGCAATGGTCCTTCCATTTGTAAAACACAAGTACATGTTATATTTGATAGCTAAGTAAATTTGATTTTGAACTGAACAATAATGTATATGTACCTAAACAATAGTGTATATATACAAAGTGGTTAATGAAAAACTCTGTATATTTTTATTTAAAAAGGTTGAATGTAATTGCTTTTTTTTTCCATGAAAAAATTTTCTCGATATTATATAGAGTATAATGATCATTTACAATATTGTAGAATCTCCAAAGAGGAGTGGCCTGCGCACCAAAATCAGTGACTAAAACGCTCAAATAACAGTAGCGCTGGGCTCTGTCTCTGTTACAATCAAGTTACGGTTTCAGCAGACAAAAGGAAATACAATAAGAGCAGCCTGTGCATAGCAGCAACAACGATGATCACCAGTCTCAAGATTTCGGACAGATGCCCACAGTCAGAACCAGCAAACACGGCGTTAGACATCAGTCTTTCAGAAGATGTTTAAAATGGTGGTATCGCTCTCAACCCCTCTATCACAATGACAGATCGAGAGTTTTCCAAGCTCTGAAGTAAGCGATCGCTTTGAGAGGGAGTCCGCCAGTCCATTGAACACCCTGGGGATGTGCTGAAATCTGAGGTTTGAAAAATTATTGGCGAGAAACAGAGTCCTTTGTTTCCAGCAGTCGATGTGGACAGCATGGAGCTTGGCCTTTTGGGAAATCCAATCCAGAATGACTCGAGAGTCGCCACAAATTAACAAATGATCAATCTGCCACATGGATGCCAGCCAGAGGGACGTCCAAAGACCCAGGAGTTCTGCTTTATTGTTTGATCCAGGACCACAGTTAAGGAACCACTTGGTGATTCTGCTTGGATGGGCTTTAAAGTATCCACCAGCGCCACAGCAACTGCCAGTTGAGAGGGCCGCTCCGTCGAAGCACACCAGGGTGTGCCCAGCAGGTAAATTGAGATCAATAGCTTTGTGGATCGGTGGCCTAGAGGAAGAAGGCTGCCAGTTGAAGGAGACCAGAACTCTGTGCAGAACAGCCAGTGTAGAAGGAGTGCGATCCTCAAAGAGAGCATTATTACGTTCGATCCAGAGGTGCCAACTAACAAAGACAGCCAAAGCATTCGGCAAAGATTTATTCGAATGCCACGAATTGAAGCAGTCCGAGAGAGTGTTGCCGTTCCAGGAGAATGAAATCTTGAGAAGAGATTGAGTTCTGTTCCAGACATCCGTTGTGAAGGCACAGTGAATTAAAATGTGGGGGACGTCTTCCTGTGCTTGGCGGCAGAGTGAGCAAAAACCGGGGCCCTCCCAGCCCCTTCGACGAAGTTCATCCCAAGTGAGGATTTTTCCTTTCCCAGCCAGCCACATGAACTATTTTAATTTTAGAGGCAGCTTCCAGTTCCAGAGTTGAAAGATCCAAGAGAAATTAGACTCGAGGTTCAATTGTTTTTCCAGTGCTAAGTAAATATTTTTAACGGAAATGATGCCAGAGGCATCCCCACCAGCCCACAACAGGACATCTGGTTCCGCTAAAATGGAGATACCAGCACTGTTCAGCGCTTCAGTGTAACAGCCCCATTCAATAGCCTCCCCACCGCTAAGAGCCAGATCAGTACTCCCTTTCCATTTTGCTGGGAGAGATGGAAAACCACAAGGAATACCAACCTGTGCAAGATGTAAATAATTGGAGGAAGCGAGCTTTGTACACAGGGCCTGGGAGAGAATACAGTGTCCTTCCATACCTATAATTTTATCCCTTCCGATCTTTATCTTTGTGCAAGAACCCGGCTTCCAATGGAGCCAGTGGAGGATGACAGGGGCAGCTGCAACCAAGCCCTTCCAGAACGACGAAGCCTTCTTTTGTTGTAATATGGGTAATCGGAACCAATCGCAGAGACTCAAAGGGTCAATATACTTATCAATAACTATTCAATGCCAGATACTATCAATAGTTACCGCTCTCCAAAGGGAGCTAGCGAGGAGGGCTGTATTGAAGGAAAATATGCTTTTTAGACCCCATCCACCTGCCTTTCTTGGCTTTGTCAAAATATCCCACCTGCAGAGATGCATACTATGTTTTTTCCCAAGTCCATTCCACAGAAAATTTGATGAGAGTCTCCGTAGCACGTTGATGATCTTTTTTGGTATTCTCTCCAATGTCATCCAGAATACCGCCAATCCTTCCAGCACAGCCTTAATAAGAGTTAGGTGACCCCCCAAGGATAACCAAATATTGCACCAGCCACCAATTTTTCTTTCGAAAATTTTGACAATCCAGAGCCATTCATCGGACGAGGAAGCGCCCAACTTGAGTTGGTACCCAAGGTATTTAAAGCCATCTTTCAAGTCTATGAAAGTGTAAGGAATAGAAAGCTTGAAGCAGCGAAGTTCGGAGTCCGAAAGCCCCCAATAGTGCACCGTGGATTTTGATTGGTTGATGGAGAGTCCCGAGACTGTGCAGAAATTTAGAAGGACCTCCTAGATAACAGTCCACTCAGACAAGACAGCGTTGGTCATGAGAAGAACATCGTCCACGAACATAAGGTGAAACATCTTAATGAACTTTGTAATTTTAATACCAGAGATTTTATGTTCCGCGAAGCTTTTTTTGAGAAGAAGGCTGAGTCCTTCCATGATTAAAATAAAGAGATAGGGGGAGAGAGGGAATCCCTGACGGAGCCCCCTCTCAAGGTTGAAAAAGCTTGTGGCCTCTCCGTTGATTAATACTGCAGTGTTGGCACTAGTAACACAAGCTAGGATCCAGTTTGTAAACTGTTCTCCAAATCCAACCGCAAAGAGCACAAGTTTCAGAAAATCCCAATCAATGCTGTCAAAAGCATTTTTGAGATCCAGTTTCATAATCAGTGCTTTCTGATTTTTCTGCTTAATGTTGTGCAAACACTCGTGGGTTGTCCCTATTGCATCTTGTATTCTTCTGCCCTTTAAGAATCCGAGTTGTTCCGCTGAAAGGTTTCTTTCCAGAAATGGATTAATTCGGTTTGAGATGACCTTCGAGATTAATTTATAGATAAGGTTGCACAGGGAGATTGGTCGGAAGTCTAAGAAAGTGAGAGGATTTTCCTTTTTAGGAATCAGAACCATGAACGTTGCATTTAGGCTCCCCGAGATTTTACCCTTTAGTCTAGAGTCTTCCACCAGCTGGAGTAAGTCCACACCTACAAGATCAAAGTAATGAATAAAAAATTCCGAAGTCCAGCCATCCGGACCGGGGCTTCTCTCCTTTTTAAACTGTGATAAAATATCTTTAATTTCAGTGAGTGTAACAGGTTTATAAAGATCAGCAGCGTCTTCAGCAGTAATAAAATGTGTATAGAGTGCAGCTGTAGTGGCCTTTTCAAAGAGATTATGATTTATAGGAGCTCTGAATTTTTGTTTGAAGTGTGAAACAGCCTCCGTCATAATCGCAGCCTGCCCTCTGATGGGCCCCTTATCAGCGTTGTCAATGGCCCAAATGGATTTTTTACTCCTATTAAAAGTTGCAAGCTTATGAAAATACTTGGTGTTTGAGTCCCCACTCTTTAACCAAGTCGCACGACTGCGTAGACGACGAGAATTCTCTTGCTCACGCAGGATGTCAGCTCTGTTTGTTTCTAGCGCAGCAAGGTCGACAGTCTCCTCCTCCGTCAAGACTGTAATGGATGCAGAAGCGATATAGGAATGGATCGTTGATTCCAGCTGAAGGAGACGGGCCGATTGTGAAAGTTTTAGCGCCTTAAACCACCGTTTAGATTTAGATTTTAGAGTCTTTAGTTTCCACAAGATACGCCTCTGTGGATTTTCCTCGAGAAAGAAACTAGGGTCAGTCCATACCTCACGAACTAAATTTGAGTAGTCCCCGCTTTGCATCCAATGATGATTAAATTTAAAGGGGGTCGGACGGAGACGCGTCGGAGGAAACAAATTGAGAAGGATCGGAGCATGGTCCGAGACAAAAGGAAACTCCACCCACGAGGATGGAGGAGAGGGTGAAATCATGAAAGCCTCCGCAACCAGAAAACGGTCGAGCCTTCTCGCAATGGCAGCTGCACCTGTACGTCCATTCCACCATGTTGGCACCAAACAAGATGGTTGGACATCAAAGAGATTATTAGAAGCAAAGAGATCCCTGAAGAAGTCCACTGAATAACCCGGAAGGTAGGGACCTCCCCAATGTTCATCTGCGGAAAGAGTGATATTCAAATCTCCTCCCAATATGAGATTTGGTAAGGAGAGGGCTCCACTGTCAGCCAAATATTTCCAGAAACTAGGCTTGTTTGAACACGGGCCATATACATTTATAAAAGTCACCTGCTGATCAGTGACTAGGTAGCGGCCAGACAGTAAAATGCACCCCCGCAACAGATAGGGAGTTAGCTCAAAGAGATCCAGGTTCCAGGCTGCCCCTAAACCCCCCGAGTTGCCAAGGGAGCTTACTGCCACAGTAACCCACGATGAGCGGAAACGGTGAACAAAGTCTCTGGAAAGTTGATCAGAAACAAGAGTCTCTTGGAGAAAAATGAGATCCGGCAAAGTAGTGTTTAGTAATCTTCTAAAGGAGGCAGCCTTGAGGGGGCCTCCGATCCCCCGGATATTAAGAGAGAGCACTATCATTTCTTTGTTCTGGCCAAGGCCTTAAGCGCTCTAAGGGCCTTTCCTTCCTGTGTGGGAAGGTCAGTTGAAGCAATCTGCGAATTCTCGATCTCTTTTTTCTTCCTGGAACTACGAGTCTGTAGAGGAGAGAGTTCCACTTCGAGACCTCTCGACCAAGCCAGGGCACTGGAGTCTTTGTCTGTAGTAAAAGTAGAGGAGGAGCCTCGCTCTGTGGCTGGGCGGATTTGTTCTTTGCCCCTGAACATAGGTAATAAGTCAAGGTTGCTCGGGAGAGTACTAGGAGAGGCTAAAGTATTTAAGGAATCAAGAAGACTAATATCATCATCCTCCGATTGGCTAAATCCTGGAAGCGTGGAAGGGGAAGAAGCCGGGGCTAAGGATGAGGACGGACTAGGCAGCGATCTGTCTAAGGTGGAGGGAGAGGACAGTTTTTGCAAAGCTGAAGGTAGAGGGGAGGGGTTAGTCTCAACGGGGACAGGGACTGGGCTTTCAGAAAGTCCCGGAGATAAGTGGGTAGAGTGTTCTGAGGGGTTTTGAGATCCAGAGGGAGGCAACTCTAAAACTTGAGAAGGGAGGGGTTCACTGCGCTTGGCAGAGAGCCAGGGGTACTCTAAAATGGTGGACATCTCAGCTTCAGAGAGAGTTCTAAAAAGGATAGGGCAAATAAGGTTTAGTTTAAAAAGCGGGTCAGCCGGGTTCACCGATGAAGAGGGGAAGACAGCCTGAGGAGGAGAATCTAGATAGGCCAGTGCTGGGTCAGCCTCCATGTATTCAGGAGGGTTTTGTAAAAGATCACTTTCGTCGGAGGAATCAACAGAAGACTTACCCGGACAGTCGCGGCGGAGGTGGCCTGTTTCCCGACAGAGGTTGCAACGGAAGGGGAGTCCAAAGTAATCCAGTTTTTGGATGAGTTTTTGCCCTCTCCAAAAGATCTCCAGTGTTTCCGGGAGACCTGTTGTGATATCCATCGCAACCAAGACTCTACCCATTTTTCTCCACGGACCATTGAACTGTTGGGGATCAAGAGCAATAAATGTACCGAGAGAGTTTCCGATCTCA
Source organism: Picea mariana (assembly GCA_032191745.1). Classification (NCBI taxonomy): domain Eukaryota; kingdom Viridiplantae; phylum Streptophyta; class Pinopsida; order Pinales; family Pinaceae; genus Picea; species Picea mariana. The sequence goes on from JASDQU010883343.1 coordinate 23,141, forward strand.
GTCAAGGCAGCATCATTCCAGAGATGCAGAGGGAGATCCGGAAGGAGGACCCAAATGTGCATGTGTTGAAAGTACTCCGTGTCAGGATTAAAAGCTAATCTCCAACGCTTTAGCATTAAGATGCTCCCTCCGTAGACCCACAGCTTTGAAAGTAAAAAGGATGCATCATCTGTTGAGTTACAGTGGAAGCAGATCCAGCCCTTCTTGAGATATTGAACTTGTGGTATGTAGCCCAAAACAGGAAACCACATGCTCTTTAGCCAGTCCTCTAGTGGCTGTGGACACATTCGCTTGTACGAGAAGCGACCCACCAATGAACAGGAAGACATCATGACAAGGTTCTCAAAACCCACTCCGTCCCCCAATACCAGTCGCTTTGCTCTTCGGGAGGATTTCCACGCTTTGCGACCTCTGGTTGCTTGACGTTGTGAGGGAACAACATTATGTAGGCCAGCCCCTGCCCGAAGAGGAACGGAGGGAGGATCACGGGGGGATTTGTTAGGAATCGGATGAGCTTCTTTGGACGCAGGAGGTTCCTGCTCGTCAGTGGACCCAGGGGGACCCGAGGGGAAATTTGAAAAGGAAAGCTTGGCAAGAACAGGCTGTAGTTCCAATTCAAGGGAATCAAGTTTTTCAAACAGGCCTGCCTGTTTCCATAAGACTTCATCAGCAGGCTGCATCAGGGGAAAAGTAAGTGGATCCATTAAAATAATGACACTACCCAGATTGTAGGACCCGATGAAGGAAGATCGAGGTAGAAAAAGGAAAGGTCTGTAATTGCTTAAAGCACCAAAAACCCTCTTTTTGAAACAACAACATATATATTTACTTTTATGAATATAAATTATTATTTTTTAAGTGTGATGGATGAAAACCTCTAATTTGCAACAACCATACATTATGAAAAGGTCTACAAATCATTATCTTATTAGTCCTTGCCTCGGTTAGGGACTATAACATTCACATCTAGGTCAACGATCGGTGACCGCCTATTAAGTGCTATGATTTGTTGTATTAATTGGTACACTTTGTAGAATCTTTAAATTATATCATAATATTTTATGATATATTTATTATTTCAAAAGAAAATTCAAAAACAATATATTTTTCTATTTTCTTAATTTTCTAAATTGAATTTTCCATTGGTTAAAATTGTTGTGATGTGACATTATTTCCATGATGTGTGCAATTCTTTTAAATTATTTATTAGAATTAAAAATTAAAAACAAATTTATAGCATTGGCTACTTTAAAGGCATGGGTTTTGTGGCATTGCAGTCGAGGGACTCTACAATCTAGGTCACTTGGTCACTTCTAGATGTTGGAGTCAATGCATGCTCGTTAGCTCCTCATAGCCTCACCACCTCATCACCGCCTCAACAATGGATATTTATCTCTAAATTCTTACTTTTAGTCCATTCCTGCAACAAGCTACCCAAGTGCACTCTTTGCCTTGCTCGTTTCCCATGACCTCATCACCACATCATTGTCTCAACAATAGGACCTGTTATAAGCTTGGAGAGTTTTCACCTATTCACTGAAATTTGTGGGTATAGCTCTGGTACCTAAAGAAGCTGTAGAGTCAAATCCAGAACTAATAACAAAGGGATGAATAGAGAAAGGCATGAATGGAGAAAGAAGAACGGACTATTTCAGATTTAACATTAGTAGATTCAATACCTAGCAAGAAAAAGAGTTTCATAATATTGCTTCCTGAAAGCATTATGAGATTTCAAAATAAGATGGGTAATTCTAACAATTCAATACCTCTGATATTCATAGTATGTATAATTTGCATAATCTATAGGAATCTAACCTTGAATTTATTCAATTGTGAAAGGTTTAGTGCTGTTTGAAGAGAAGAATACAACAAGATGATGTACCTGAAAGCAGTGAATATCATACCTTGCATACCGAGGGTTGTATAAGTGACCTTACGTATGGGCCTGTATCAGTGAGATTATGCAGAGCCACTCTCTTATGGGTAAAGACTTTCTTTATCAACCTCTGTGTTTGCAATTTAATCTATTCACTTACCTTTATCATCCCTGCAAGGCCTTATGCTTACACCACCCAGTCCCAATGAATCTATCTACATCCCCCCGGGGTTTAAATCTCTTTTCCTATCCTAATTTCACCAGAACTCTGCCTCTCGATATTGGAAATCTAATGAACCTTCAAAATATATGGTTGTCTGGCTGCAACCTCGTCGAAGAAATTCTAGAGACTTCGGGAACTATTGCGGAGCTAAAAAGCTTGGATTTATCCATGAAAATGTTCTCTTGTTCAATTCTCGAATGCATCACGAAGCTGGAAAATGTTGTACAGATCTTTACCAGAACATTTTATCGGGTCCCATTCCGGTGGCCATGGGCGACCTAAAAGGATATAAAAAGTTCGATGCTTCCATGAATGTGCTCAACGGTTCAATTCTCGTTGGGTTGGGAAGCTTGTATATGTAATCTTGGAATCTTTTTCTGGGCTGGGAAGTTTGGATATGGAATACCAGAATCTGCAACAAAACAACCTGGTCGATGAAATACCTCCAGGCCTCGGTAGGATTACAAGCCTCATCGAAATAAAACTCCTCTTGAATATATTAACTGACACTTTACCAGAGAGCCTTTGCAGGAATTAAGAACTTCAATCATTAGATACTGCAGAAAAAAAACTATTTGAATCTAATTATAGTTTACTCTTCGATGAAGGATGCAACCGGAAGCCAACCAAGACAAATACAGTCCACTGTCCAAGCCTGCGTGAACATTGTGGCTTAAGGAATGAAGGCGACATAGCCAAGACACGGGCAGACACTTAAACACACGCAAGTATAGTCTCAGGCATTTATTTTTATTTTATTGTTTTCATAGTCATAGGCGTTTATTTTTATTTTATTTTTTTCAGAGTGCGAGGCGTTTAACCCACTTACCCCCACATTAATTGCAAGCTAATGACTTGTATTAATATTTGAGAATGATTTATTTAGAAGATAAATTATTTGTTGAATTGACTCGTATATACGATATGTGTAATTTGATGGAAAAATCCTAAAAAACTGATATATTTTAATTTTTTGGAGACCAATGAACAGTAACTTTAACAATAAAATAGGTAAACTTAAGTCAAACAACAATTTTATGAGTTCCAAAGACCAAATACTTACTCATTGACACTCATTTCTAGCTAAAATCCAACAAGGCAACAACTTGTCATAGGAAATGCTCCGTACATCAGCAAACTCCTTACAAAGATTATATTCAAGCATAACCAACCAGGGTTCAAAATTGAACATGTCATGGCCCATCAAAGGTCTTCCAGCACATCCCAGAAGTATAAGAAAATATTTGGCCGTAAAAATAAATGTTGGCTTTTGTTTTTGTCATTTTCTTGAAAAATGACAAAAACAAAATAAAAAATTTCATGTGAAGGGTTAGATTTTTAAAATGCTCGTCATACTAATTTGGGTTTCATTTGGGTTTTCGTGGTAATTTGGTGAGTTTGTGGAGTGTGCCTCCGTCAGTGTCTTCTCGCAGCCACACTGCTTGCCTTTACCTCATCAGTGCGACGCATGCCATGCCTTTGAACCAAGCGTTCAACAGCAACATTGTTCGTCTATTCCTTTATTTATAAGCAAAACTGAAGCAAAGAGTACCAGGTACTTACGTCTAGACCATCATATCCAATAAATTTGGGAAAAATGCTACAACAAGACAGTGGATAGGTAAGTCTAGCATCCAATGGCAGACTTCAAACCTTTGAGAGGTAGCCAGACTCACAACGGAGGCCATTTGACACATTGTTATTTCATATTTTAAGAGGGAAAAAGAAGAAACGCCATGAAAGCCAATGCAAACAAGGAAACACACTAAAAACGGTTTCTTGCATTTATTATTCTGAAAATGAATGCAAACAAAACCATCCAGAAATGCAAATTTGACACCATTTACCTACCAAATCGACATGATCGAGAGAATAAGAAGTCTTTTTTTTTGTTGTTGTTATGAGTTGATCAGCATCCCTCCAATCTATCTGCTCCTCCAAACTCAGTGTTGGCATAGAGGTAGACCTAGGGTTCAGCGCTACAACAACGCACCAACAAAACCCTAACTACCGACCCTTTCGACAACACCTGCAAAGCAGATGAAGTCTCACTCGAGGTAAAGGCAGGGGTGGTTGCAGGACTCCAGTGTCTGCAACCTTAGCTGGGACACAGATCTGTGATTGTAACACCTTAACAAGGCACTTAGCAATTATGATTCATTAATATTTAGTCTTAGTTTACAGTGCAAATAAACCCTAACATATCAGCGCAGTATTCACACAGATCCAATAGGTTCAAGCACTAAGCATACCAATAGAGATCAGATCTAACATTCATTCACATTATTCGACACTAAGTTATCATATCAGATTCAACTATCATCTAACATCGCACTAAGCATAGAATCACATAAACAAAAGAAAACCCAAGAAGTACAAAGCATTCACAACACAGGATATACGTGGTTCACCCCCGCCCTGGGGCTACGTCCACCAACTCTTCATCTTCTTTATTATCTTCGATCAATCTTCTTACATGCACAAAGCCTCAAAATCAACTCTGCAGAGGACAAGAGATCTACGCACCTTGCTAGATCCTCATTCCTCGACTAGATCTAGGCACAGAGCCTTCCACAGTCTACGCACAAAGCACTAGAGACGACGTGAACTTATCTCTGCAAGCCTCACACAGTATGCACAAAGCAATTACCCCTTAGCACTTAGCACCACATCTACCTCTTAATTACATCACCTAGCTTTCTATTTATACATTATAAAATAGGCCTAACCATGGGTAAACGCATGGTCCGACATCCCCATACCCATTATATAAGCCCAAAACCCAAAAAGGCCCTAAAAAAGGGGCCGAGATCTTGCGATCTCGGTGTCATCTTACGCTCCGCCTTCAATAGCCTGTCGAAGTCCAAAAAATAGGTCAAACATGACCAAGGATCCTCAAAACTTGGTCAAGGGCCAACAGGCCCCCAACACTCACCTGTGACTCATCCCGAGTCAATTTGATCTGGGTAATTCTGCCTCAAAAGTCTCGAGCTTGGCTCGAGCTATTTCGACCTATTATTGTTCCAAGTCCCAAAAATAGGTCAAACATGACCAAGGATCCTCAAAACTTGGTCAAGGGCCAACAGGCCCCCAACACTCACCTGTGACTCGTCCCGAGTCAATCTGATCTGGGTAATTCTGCCTCAAAATTCTTGAGCTTGGCTCGAGCTGCTTCAATCTATTTTTGTGCCATGGCCTCCTGCTCAACAAACTCTTGTATAACAACTTCGTTGACAGGTCCCCCTAAGCTATGTTCATCTGCAACGATGACTTGCTCCAGTTCTGCTCCTCACCCTTCGATCTCTAAGAACAGTTGGCAAGCCTCATCCTGTATAGGTTGGAGCCTCTGAGTCACTTCCATGATTCTTATCTAAATGGTGTGGACCTACTATTGAGCAGTGCGCTACTCTTGGGATTGCTTCATCCTTTCAACAGCTGATAGGGGCTTCAACTGCGCTTGTATTGTTTCTGCTTGCTGCTTCGCCTCCTAGAGTTGTGACTCCAGTGCCTTCAGTTTGGGATTCTCAGTGAGTTTCTCATAAGTCTGGGCACTGCAATCGCTTAGTTGTTTACATTCCATGGCAAGGGATTTTATTCTCTCAACTGCACTTCAAGCAGTTGCATCTCTTTGATCCCTCACCTCCTGTTGTGTGTCGGGCACTGTGCGGAGCTCTAAGTTTATTAATCTTTGTTGTAGCTGCTAGATAGCGTCTGTGATCTTCTCTACTTGATTCTCGACTCGGTATTCTGCCTTTGGCTCTAAGCTTGTCACAGAGCGAGGTGCTCTCTTGATTGCTTCTTTTACTTCGATTTGTTGTGCGAGCAACTGTTCTTTTTCTTGTTGAATTTGTGCTTTCTCCTCTTTAAAATTTCTCTGGAGAGCAACCTTCTCCTGCTACGCAACACAGCGTTGTTCTATGACAACTTCTTGCACTTGATTCAAGGCCTAAGTGGCTTGTTCTATTTCTCCCTGTGCGTGACGAAGGCGAACTTCGGTCGCATTAGCTAGTCGACAGAGTTGGGTTGGCTCATCTCCCAACTCTAGTTCTTCCAATGGTAGGGGCACAGTGGACACTGCACGACTGGACTGAAGGGCCTGTTGTACCCCTCGGAGCTCAATCTCGATTCTGTTGTACATCTCCTCCTGCTTGGCTTCATGTTTTTGTAATATTTCCTGCGAGGCATATGCGACATCTGGGATGATAAAGTCAAATTCATCGACTGTGAGCATAGTTCGCATTGTGGTTTTTCTAGCTCTGTACTTCTTTCATGAGGTAGGTTTCGTAGGGGAAACCTTTCTTTTCTTCAAGGGATCCATATCATCAATAGGGTCCCTAGGCGGTGTTACCTCACCTTGCTTATGTTGATATTCTTTGCCATTGGTCTCTTCTACTTCATCATCACCTCCTCATACAGGTGATTCTGAATCAGTCTCATCTGATGTACTGCTTGGCTTCTAGACCTCTTTTGTCTTCTTCCTTCCGCTTATTCCAGGCATGTCATTCTCTTTCTGAGTGGCCTCCAAGATGCCAACTTTAGGGTCAACGAGGATAAGAAAAAATTTTGACCAGTCCTTAGTTATCTCCTCGAGGTCCTCCTCTGTGAGCTTGTACTACGACTGAAGCTCCTCCTTATGCTCGTCTGCTCGCGCACTGATGTAGATGAAGCGTCGATCTGTGAATAACTTCATGAGGGGTTGGAACCGCTGTAGGGTGTTTTTTGTTATGCGAGATTCATCTTCGATAGCCCTCTTCAGTTGGAGATAATATGTGTGAAATGTTGTGTTCGACTGCCACTGTTTTCCCATGTTGCTTGATTACCAAAGCATGGCGAACTTCGGAGCATGCGGCTTGAACAGTTCAATGTCTGAGAAGGTCACACCTTCTAACATCTTCCAAGCAATAAACGCGATGAGGATCAGAAGCCAACTAAAGTGGAACTCGTAGCCTTGATCCTATGCTTCGCGATAGTCTAATTCCAGCTGATTAACTAGGTACTTCGCCCAGTTCATCTATAGGCCTTCCACGCATTTCCTTGCGAGGTCAACGACAAACCCTATGACCTGCATGGGTTTGTTCTTCCTTACTATCTTTTCTGCAATTAATTGGCATGTTAGGCACACTGTGCCATTCTGGATGGAAGCTACCTTGTAGCCTCGCGTCCCCTTCTCAACATTGCCATAGCTATCCTTGATCTTCTGTGCTAATGCACAATCTGTGGCTTTCCCTAGATAGAAGTCCTGCAGGTCGGGGTGATCCTATGGATCAGCGTCGGATCGACTGTGATACGTCGGTCTAGCCATAAGTAGTTGCCATGGTAACATGAGAGCAGGAGCTTAACACAGGCATTAACCTCCTGGTGCCTTCCAAAGTGTGGGATTTTCATTACATTAAACAGGGTGGACTACGCGAGGTTCATCGTCCACAGCTGGGGTATTATTTTTGAGTTCTTCCCCTTCATCCTGGTCAAGTGTTTATACGGGGTGAGCATACTATGGTTCTTTCGGTCTCCTAGGTTGAAGTCATTGAACTTAAACGTTGTGATATTTTCCTGATGCGCTCTTATTGGGCGTATCCCCTTCGGGAGGTACGTAGTACCCATGGTGTAATTAAAATCTCTCGGCACACGATCACGACTCACCACGCTGGCCAGAGGCGGGATGTAATCGGGTAATATGGTTGGGATTAGCTTCGAATTTGCTAGGTCATCTCTGTGCTTGGTTCTCTTTTCTGTGACGACTCGGGATGGTCTGGATCCGCGAGCAGTCGACGGAGAGGCTTGCACTCCTCTCATCGATAATGCTTGTACACCCACAGATATTACCCTTTCAGACATTACTCTTTCAGTCATGAGGTCGACAAGTACCTCCTTCATAGACTCTTCAACTACGCTAAGTTCTTCGTACATACACACTCGTGGTTGAATATCTTGGGTTTGAAGAGTAACTACTCAATGAAACGGGATGGATGGTGATAGCTCGATGATCACTGTGAGAAATCAACTGATCTGCGGGATTAGACAATATTGGTTGGCAAAAGTGTTCTCGGTGCAAGACTTAATGGAATAAGTAGATAATTAGGCAATGGATCTCTCCAATGGGAGAGAAGCCTTCATTAATTCAGTTATGTTCATTATGGCGTGGTTCCAACGGTCTGATGAAGATCTTTCTGACCATAAATTTCATTCTACCCGTTCAGGTGTCAGTCTAATGGTAATACTATTTCCAACGGCTATATTGCTTCACCATGGAGAAGTTCCATGTGGCGTTGTTCTACTATCCTGGAAAAGTTCCAGTTTTGCAAATTTTTCTTCTACAAAGTTCCCTCTAGAACCTTCTGTAACTTTTCGATCTTTGATCTCCTCTTACTTAGTTTTCTAGCCTTCTTTCTAGTGAGCTTCGTCTGGGTATTCCTCTTTCTATTCTAATTCTTATCTCCACTTGGCATAGTAACTTCGTGTTGTCGAGATTCTTTCCTAGGATTCAAGGGTAATACTCCTTCTCTATCTAGGGTAGGTTCTTCAGTCTTCTGTGAGTCTTCTTGTTTTCTTTCAGCTTCGACATCCAAGTTTCTGGTTCCAAATAACTTTGATCTGTTCTCTTGTTCTTCAATCAAGTACGTTATTCTCCTATTCATAAAATATTTTAATTCTTGTTTCTTCTGTTATAAGACTTCCTCTTCTTTTCTTCTGGCTTGATCCTTTTCAATCCAAGGCTTTCCTAGTAATATAGAAAATGGGGCATTGCTCTCAATAAATTTAATAACCTCAAATTCTTCCTCTATCAAAGTTTAATGAGCACTCATAGATATCTGGGTAAGTATTCCACATAGGGTTATCAGCTTTCCTCTAAATAATCCTATTCCTCCAAATGAAGGAATCATATCAGGATTTCCTAAAGTTTTCCAAGTTCTTTCTGTCATGTTATTCACTTGTGTTTCCTCATCCAGAGTATAGTCAATGTCAAAGTCTCTTATTCTTACTTCTATTTTCTCTTTCTCTTTTAGATCTCTGATAGATTAGTATCTCTGTGGTCATTCAGGGTTTCTTTCATCTGTAATACTACAGTATTTGATTCCTTCTCTGGTTCTTTCATGCTCTCAGTTTCTTGATCTTCCTCATGGTTTTCTTGTCTCATATTCATTCTTTCAACCTTAGCAATCATTCTAGGGAAATCCAAAACTTCGTGATCCATATCTTTACAACAAAGACAATTGGGTCTTCTACCAGGGCATTCCTTAGAAATATGTCCTGGTCTTCTGGAACTGTAACAAAGAGTTAATCCTCTCTTTCTCTTAAATGATCCCCATCCTTTCCTGTACTGCGCACTAGGATCATGGTAGCTAACCTGCAAAAAATTCTTTCTAGGATCTTGCATCCATTTGTTAGTCCAAACATTCTTTCTATGCATAGGAATAACATATCTTTCACTATTCTTATCAGATCTAGTCATATCAAATCTTCTTTCATCTAGTTGTGCCCTAGTTTTCAGGCTAGGACAAAATTTATCAAACATACCTAGATCCATATTCTTGAAACAAAAATTTCCACTTATCTTACTTTTCTCAGAGCACAAAGCTTCCAGATCTAAAACTTTTCACTATTCTTACCTCTTTTAGAGCACAAAGCGTTTAGATATTACCTTTTTTTTTCTTTAGATCGGACTTCTCTTCTTAGCAAAGAGCTTCACAATCCAATTAGAGTACTGTGCACCAGGGAAAAATATCTACACATGGAGCTTTCAAAGTTTCAGGTCAGATCTTCACACAAAGCTTCTTCTTCCTCAGTTCCCAGCAATCACAGTTTCAGGTCCTGGAAACGGAACCATTTGTTGGCACAGGGGAAGACCCAGGGTTCAACGCTACAACAACGCACCAACAAAACCCTAACTACTAGCCCTTTCAGCAACACCTACGAAGCAGATGAAGTCTCACCCGAGGTATAGGCAGGGGTGGTTGTAGGACTCCAGTGTCTTCAACCTTATCTGGGATACATATCTGTGATTGTAACACAATAACAAAGCACTTAGAAATTATGATTCATTAATATTCAGTCTTAGTTTACAACGCAACTAAACCTTAACAACATATCAGTGCAGTATTCACACATATCCAATAGGTTCAAGCACTAAGCATACCAATAGAGATCAGATCTAACATTCATTCACATTATTCGGCACTAAGCTATCATATCAGATTCATCTATCATCTAACATCGCACTAATCATAGAATCACGTAAACAAAAGAACAACCAAGAAGCACAAAGAATTCACAACACAAGATATACGTGGTTCACCCCCGCCCTCGGGTTATGTCCACCAACTCTTCATCTTCTTTATTATCTTCGATCAATCTTCTTACATGCACAAAGCCTCAAATAAAATCCACAAAGGATAGGAGATCTGCACACCTCACTAGATCATCCTTCATTGAGTAGATATAGGAACATAGCCTTCCACAGTCTGCGCATAAAGCACTACAGACGACGTGCACTTAGCTCTGCAAGCCTCACATAGTATGCATAAAGAAATTACCACTTAGCACTTAGCACCACATCTACCTCTTACTGACATCACCTATCTTTGTATTTATACATTAGAAAATAGGCCTAAGCATGGTTAAACCCATGGGTCGACATCCCCATACCCATTACATAAGCCCAAAACCCAAAAAGGCCCTAAAAAAGGGGTTGAGATCCTGTGATCCAGGCGTCGTCTTGCGCTACGCCTTCGACATCCTGTCGAAGTCCCAAAAATAGGTCAAACATGACAAAGGATCCTCAAAACTTGGTCAAGGTCCAACAGGCCCCCAACACTCACCTGTGACTTGTCCCGAGTCACTCTGATCTAGGTAATTATGCCTCAAAAGTCTCAAGCTTGGCTCAAGATGCTTTGACCTATT
>JASDQU010883344.1:2978-19280 GCA_032191745.1 Picea mariana
GTTTTTAGTAAATTCGAATTTGGAATTTTTTTTTCCATTTATGGCAATTTCGAATTTTGAATTTGGTAATTGTAATTAATTATTTTGACTGTTGGGTAGAGACCTGATTAGACCCAACTAACTATTTGACTATGACACTTGTATGGAAACAAAATATTTTATATTGATTGCAGGAGGACAAATGGAACAACCATGTTAAATTTATTTGACGGAAGCACCTATAATTGTATTTATATAAGTACATAAGAAAAAGCGGAGATTAACGTCAATGGGGCAAATCCTTTCTATAGTCAAAATCCCAGGAAACCAAACGCAGATCCCACAAAACATCGATATATAATTACCAACCTCTTATGGAAGTGAAATTTATATTTATGATGCACAAATCTAGTACTATTGGTGTCTAATACATTGATTAAAAGAGACTCTAAGTGATTATAATAGGAATTACTTTATACAGAAAACTTTTGTCCTATTGTACCCTTTTATAGATTATATGCGTATAAACTCATAAGTTTAGATTTTTGGAATTATGTAATACATAATTGATATTTCAGCATTTGGGACTTGCTTGTTACATATATGAGGAGTTCCTTGCTTTACCAAACAACGAAACCTGAAATTGTTGGGCCCACACCCTAAGCTCATTTTGCAATTCAACATTTCTTTTTGCTCTAGCGTCAGGTTTTCGTAAACCCCAAAATCCTGAACCCTGAAACCCCGAAGTGTTGGTCCCACATTCCATTCACTTTTCGCAATTCGGGAGTTGTTGTGTGTTGGTGTTTTCCATTTGAAATCGCAAAATCCTGAACCCCAAAACCCCGAAGTGCTGGGCCCACAGTCTTTCCACATTTCGCGTTTCGGAAAACAGTGTGGTCCTTTGCTTTTTTTTGTGTTCGGCATTTGTAGTCGCCAAAACCCGATTGTCCTCTGTTTTTAACAAAACTATAGGAACATAGTAGGATTTATTTGTTATAGGAACAAATCTAATATTGTAATGAATGGACTAGTTGAAATGATTGAGGATCTTCATCCGGGATAGAGGTAGAATAGAAATAACAGATCATATTACAAGTCACTGGGTACAGGGCATGACAAGTGCATAAATTATTGTATATGAAAGTATTAAACATATTTTCTATTTGAGCAATCGAACTTGAGTAAATTTGTGTCGAAAGGAAACATTTAATGTATCGCTAATTCCCAACCATCATGCATCTTAAAAGAGTCTTCCTGTCTTTTACATTTAAGAATTGAAGAGAAATACAAAATAGCAAGAACCTTATTGATCACCTGGGCACTCATATATTATATACATATATACGTATTGTAAAATAAAACGCAAACTAGAAGTAATCTATCTACATCAGAAAGTTAAGGAAATCTGGAAAACCCCTTTTGTTTATCAGATGCTAAAACAATCATGGGAATTGACGCCTATCAGAAGTTGTTATGATTCCCTTGTTTTATTTAAAGAGCGGTCTACCCTTTCCACAATCAAAGTTTGTAACGAATTTAGAAGTTTGCAAAACCTTAAGGAGTTCCGGAACAATTTCTTTCTCAGGATTATTAGATTCTTTCGGGTAGTACCGTCTCACAGTCAAGGGAACTAACATTAAAACAAATGCAAAACCATGACTTAATCGCCAATTCGGATTTTCGGATATCGAGGTTGGAGGTGTCAAGGACACTCACGGCAAGGATGATGAAATCGCGAAATGCAAAAGATCAGAGCATGTCAAAGACTCCATTTCGGAGTTTCACAGACCGATAAATGAAAGACCGAAGGAACTTTAACCTTTGAAGTAGCGAACCCTGAAATCCCGAAAACAGACACATAAACCAACCACGTCAGCTAAGGACACGTGGCCCAATTAGGAAGTGAGAAGTGTCAAGCTGATTCAACATTTCAGGCACATGTAAGTCACGAATCAGAGTGACACGTGGCAACTATTCAACACGTGTCAATCCACGTGTGACGTCAGCAGATTTACGTCGCATCGGAACTTTCTATTTCAGGGTTTTACATAGCAAGAAAAAAATCCACCATCATGAAGTCTCGAACTCCGAAATGTCGAAAGGGGACTATTGTGAGTCTCAAAAACCCGAAAGGAAAAACTCTGAAATCCTGTCAACCATCCATACAGTGGGTTATGTGAACCGTCCGATCACTTCAGAGATTTTATGATCATGAATTTTATAATGTTGGAGTCACGATGACTCGAAAGGAAAAACATTGAAAATCCCGTCAACCGTTCAATTAAGAAAAGAAGGGATCAGTTTATGAAGTTTTGTGAACCATTGTTCTGGCTCCATTTGGGGGATTGGGACTTGTCAAAATCCTGAAATGTGAAAGGCATTTCAATTAGGCCCATGGTCACAGCCAGTGAGCATATGGAATAAGCGCGAGACCCAGTACTTGCAATCCAATGGTGCAGGTGAATTTGAATATGATCGGAGGATTATGAAATATTCGTACTCTGAGTTTAACCGAAAGGCCTTACCTAACCATTATCTTGTATCCGGATTTTTGAAAATAAAAACTATAGGGGTCTGTTTATATTTCAACTTTTCGCAGAGGAGTATAAACTAATACTCTACTTTTACCTAAGTCCGTTTGGTCATTTTCATCATGTGATTATGTGTATAGACTAACGCATGAGGCCTAGGCCATCAACCCCAAAGTCATTTGTATTGTAAACATATGTTAATGTGTTATTTGTAGGGTCTAACGCGTAAGTATTTGGCCATAAAGTCCCAAAGTCGTTTGGGTTGTTAAGGCTGTGGTAATGGTTATAAGTACAAACAGATCAGAAAGTAATTATAATTATAGGAATTGAAATAAACATTGAAATGAGGAGTAAAAACTTATCATCGATCAGAAAAATTAAAGTTGAATGGTAATAACAGTTGACGACAGTAAGGACTCTTGCAAACTTTCAGACTTAAGCTTTATAACATAAAGCTTACTTGCTTGAACCTTGAACTATTCAAGGATATCTATACAAACAATTTTTTTTTTAGACAGTTTTTGGGGTATATTACAAGCTAGATGCTAAGACTGCTTTCTTACATGGAGATTTGGATGAGGAGATTTACATGGAACAACCTGAAGGGTTCGTTTAGAATTGCAACAAGAAATTTGTTTGCAGGCTCAAGATAAACCGATAGCCTGCTTAGTGGACGTAGTCGAAGTTGGGCGAACCACGTAAATCTTTGAGTTATATGTGTGATTTGTTTCTTTGTTATTTCCCGCTGCATATTTTATCGTGGCTACACTATCAACAGATATAAGCCGATTGACCCCATTAATTTAAAAGGGTGGAAAATGGGGTTAATCGATGTATATCAACCACTTTCACTTAAATGCGGTTGTTGCTAGTTAACAATCGACATGCATGGGGCACAACTATTAATGTATTAATACATTTTAAATGTAATAATTAAATATTAATTAATAATAAATTAATTATTAAATATTAATTGATAATAAATTAATTAATAATTAATAATTTATAAGTAATAATTATTAATAAATTAAATATTAATTAATTCAAAATAAAATAATATATACCATAATAAAATAATAAGTAAATAATAATAAAGTCTTACATGTAATAATGAGCTTAATGTACACTCTGAGTGGGCCTAATGGTTAAGAACATGTGTTTTCTCCTAAAAGGTCACAAGTTCAAATCCAGAGGGGATTAAGGTATGCATACCTAATATATTTGTTAATAAAGATATTAAAGATATTAAACTTTAATTAATTAATATATTAATACATTAAAAAAAATTAATATATTAAAGTATTAATGTTTAATGTAATGTAATAATGTAACATATTAATAAATAACTACTTTAATAATACATTGTATTAATATATTGATAAATTTGCAAAACAAAATAAAAACAAATAAATAATATAACTTATTAATTAATTTCAATTAATAAAATAAAACAATTAATTAATTTTAATTAATAAAGTAAAATATTAATAATAATGTAAAAATATATTATAATATATAAATACATAAATATATAAAATTAGTAAGCTATTAATTAATTAATATATTAATATATTAATGTAATATATTAGTGTAACATGTTAATTAATAAATACTTTAGTAATATATTGTATTAATTAATTTATACATTAAAATATTGTAACAATAAAACAAAAAACAAAGAAATAATATAATTTATTAATAAAGTAAAACATTTTTCATACATTAATAATGTATTAATAATGCAAAAATATATTAATAATATATAAATACATAAATGTAGTAATATATTAATTAATTAATACATTAATATAATGTATAAATTAAGTATCAATATATTAATGTATTAGTGTAACATATTAATTAAAAATATTTTATTAATATATTGTATTAATTAATTTATAGATTAATAATATATTAATAATATAAAAATATATTAATAATATATAAATACATACATGTAGTAATATATTAATTAATTAATACTTTAATGTAATGTATAAATTAAGTATCAATATATTAATATATTAATGTAACATGTTAATTAATAAATATTTTAATATTATATTGTATTAATTAATTTATACATTAAGATATTGCAATAAGAAAGTAAAAACAAATAAATAATATAACTTATTAATTAATTAATAAAATAAAACATTTCTTATAAATTAATAATATATTAATAAAGTAATAATATAACCTATTAATTAATTAATCAAATAAAACATTTTTCATCAATTAATAATGTATTAATAAAGTAATACATTAATAATAACACAAAACTACATTAATGTAATATTGCATAGATATACTAAAGTAATAATAAAGAACTACATTACATTAATAATAATGCAAAAATATACTAATAATATATAAATATTACATTTTGCATAAATGTATTAAATTAATAATAAAAGATTATATTAATAATAATGCAAAAATACATTAATAATATATAAATATATTAATGTAATATTGCATAAATGTAAAAAGGTACTAATGTATTAATTAAAAAATATATGAATGATTTACTAATTAATATATTAATACATAAATACATATATACAAAAAATTAAAGCATTAATTAATTAATACCTTAATATGATGTTTAAATTATCAATACATTAATGTATAATAATAAAAAAAATAATAATCTATTTTTAAGGTCATTGCTAAGCCACACCAAATTGGTGTATGAGATCCTCAAAGTCTACGGAGGTATACATACCCTACCCCCTTTGGATTTGAACTTGTGACCTCTTAGGAAGAAACACAAATTCTTAACCATTAGGACCACTCAAACTCTATTAGTAAATATCTTAATAATATATAATATAACATGTTAATTAGTAAATATCTTAATAATATATAATATATTGTATTAATACATTATACATTAATAAATTGCTAAAGTACAAATATATTATTACATTAATCATTAAAGAATTAGTTAATTAATTAATACATTTATAAACTCGGACAAAATTAATAAATAATAAAGTATTATTAATTAATATATTAAGAAAACATCCATACATTAATAATAAAGTATCCAAAAATATAATAATACATTAAAATATTAAAGTATTAATGAAATATTCATACAATATTAATAGAGTAAAACTACAATAAATTAAAATTATATTTGTAATACATTAATAAAGTATATCATTATTTTTTAAATATTATTTTCTTCTTATTATAAAATAAACTTAACCTAAATTTTAATAGGAATAATTTCAACACAAATATTTTCTTAATAGTAACCCTAGTAACCTTATGACGAAAAACATTAGAACTGTTAGACATTTGGAAATGCTTCTCACATTCTGACAATGGTTAAGGGTTTGTTTGTCACATGACATCATAAGGTTTTGGTCGTCACATTGCGATGTGGTGTTCGAATAGGTTTGTCATAGTTTGATAGTGGGTTATGTTCATTGCATAATGAAGTTGGGAAATGGTAGTCTCTCTACAATATTGGGCTATGTTTGTCCAATTGCGACATGATATTGTAAGGTTATGGTCGTCACATTGTGACGTAGGGTTTTTATTTGACACAATGTGGTGTTGGAATAGGTTTGTCATAGTCTGACAGTTGGTTATATTCATCAAATAGCGATGTTGTGAAATAGTCATCTCACTAGAATGTTGGGTTTGTTTTTCACACTGCGACATTGAGTTGTGTACATCACATTGCGACAATGGGTTATCTTCGCCAAACAATGGAATTTGAAAAATGTTCTCACATTATGATGATAGGATATTTTCGACACACTGCAACTACGAGGTTATGGTAATCACATTGTGACAACCAGGCTATGTTCATCACATTGCAACAATATGGCTATGTTTGGTAGATTACGACGGTGGGGCTATGTTTGACACATCGCAACATTATTGTGTTCATCATATTGTGACATTACTATGTTCATCAATATGCAACAAAAAGGCTATGTTCGTCACATTGCGACAATCTAGGTATGTTTGTCACATTATGACGAAGGGGTTATGTTCGTCACATTGCGACAATATGGATATGTTCGTCACATTATGGCAAAGTGGCTATGTCGGTCACATTGTGACAATATGGGTATATTCGTCACATTGCGACGACAAGGCTATGTTTGACACATTGTGACATTACTATGCTTGTCAGATTGTGACACTACTATGTTCGTCACATTGCAACTTTACTATGTTTGTCATATTGCAACTTTACTATGTTCATCGATGTGCAACGATAAAGCTATGTTTGTAACATTGTGACAATATGGATATGTTCATCACATTACCATGACGAGGCTATGTTTGACACATTGCGATGACAAGGCTAAGTTTGAAACATTGTGACATTACTATATTTATTAGATTGTGACAGTGCCATGTTCATCATATTGCAACATTACTATGTTCATTACTTCGTGATGGAAAGACTATGTTCGTCACATTATGAAAATATGGGTATATTCATCACATTATGACAATAGGGATATGTTTGATGCATTGAAACATTATTATGGTTTTCAGATTGGGACACTATTATGTTTGTCACAATGGAACTTTAATATGTTCATAAATTTGCGATGACAAGCCTATATGCCTAACATTGTGACAATATGGGTATGTTCGTCACATTATTACGATAGGGATATGTTTATCACATTTCGACGACATAGCTTTGTTTGAAAAATTGAGACATTAATATGATTATTAGATTATTATAGAACTATGTTCGTCACATTGCATCATTACTATGTTCATCACTTTGCGATGTACTGACCCGTCCAACCAATCTCTCTCATGATTGGAATATTCACTTACCTTCCAATCTGGAAAGAGATCTAAGATGAAAACGACCTGTTTAGATCGATGATCATGAAAACGATGCGAAAAGAGAAATCTTGCTTGCTCGAAGATCGATCTAGGACAAGGCTGTGTTTGTCACATTGTCACAATATGGGTATGTTCGTCACTTTGCAATGATGGGCTATGTTCATCACATTACAACAATAGGGCTATGTTTGACACATTGCATCATTACTATGTTTGTTAGATTGTGACACTACTATGTTCGCCAAATTGAAAAATTACCATGTTAATCACTTTGCGACAACAAGGCTATGTTTGTCACATCGCGATGGTATGGCTATGTTTGTCACATTATGACAGTGGCGTTATATTTGTCACATTACAACAACAGGGCTATGCTAATCAAATTACTACGTTACTATGTTTTTTAGATTGTGACACTATTATGTTCATTACATTGCAAGATTATTATGTTCATCACTTTGCAACAAGAAGTCTATGTTCGTCACATTGAACCGATATTGAAAAAGTTTGTCACACTACGATAGTGGGATATGTTTGACACGTTGTGACATTACTATGGTTGTCATACTGTGACACTAATCCCAGATCCTTAAATCTCTCCAGAAGATCACTAATATCTCTCACATAGATAATCTTAGGATTTTACAATTCATTCAAAAGATTTACTCACCCAAAATATCTCACAAACTAACTCACTCACTCATTCTCTCATATATTCGAGAAAAAATACAATTAAAAGTCTCATTATCAATTTCAACTCACAAAATTTGCCTAATTCCCTTGAAACATAGGAAATTACATAAAATCAAGACTTTCGAAACCAACTCCCATGTAAGCACAAGACCTCCTAGTCTAATCAAATATAGAATAATGTTTAGTGCAGGATGCTCCTACATCAGGTTGGTAAACCATTTGTAGGCGAAATATATTCCCGCTATATATATTCATTACTCTCTTAAATTTATTATGATGTCTAAACCTGAAAAATTAAAATCCCTAATAAATATATTTCACTTTAAAGTTCAAATCAATATAATCTTCCATAAAAATATTAAAATAACAAATTAATCTTTTAAATAACAAAGCTTCTATGTCTAGAATTGTTTTTGTTTGATTGACATTGAATGTCAACTTGCAAAACAAGTAATACTCTTATTTGTAAATCATGAAAGTTTATTTCCTTTGGTTGAATAAAGTAAAATGCTATTTTTTTTTGATGATGATATAATGGTTGAAAACAAATAAAGTTGTTAATTTGCAAATCATGAAAGTTTATTTCTTTTGGTCCATTAAAATAAACTTACCATATGGAAGTGTTCTTATGATAATTGAAAGTTAAAGGTGAAAGTTAAAGGAGAGAGACCATACATACTATTCATAACATTATAAGGTTGTGTTACACTTCTTTTTGTTTTTTTCATTATTAAATGAAAACATCCATTAAAAAAATATTTATCTAAATATTATATGAATTATCAAAATATCCAAACTGGAAAAATAAATGGATACAAATATAACTAGAAACAACCACATTTAAGTATAATGGTTGATAATGGTTGATATTGTTGGAATCTAATGACAACTAATTCCTCCACAATTGGATTTTAGATCCTATTATTGAGCATTGGTTGTAAGTAATTAGACTAAATTAGACCATCGATAGGAACACATTCAATAGTCAGTTTCCTATGTAACCGTGTGTAAATTTCTATAAATTGATGTATGCCCATAGAGGCAATGGGCAGATGAGTAGGAGGAGGTCGTTGTAACTCTCATATTATGAACAATAGGATAAACCGATACCCTTCTTGGTAGACGTAGCTTGAAGTTGGGCGAACCACGTAAATCTCTAAGTTATATGTGTGATCTGTTTCTTTGTTATTTTCCATTGCATGTTTCATCGTGGCTGCACTGTCAACAATTGGTATCAAAGATGCGTTGGAGATCCATGAGGCCAGATCCGTGGTGAAAGATTGTGAATTTAGAGAGAGGGTCGTGTGTGTGGAGAAGGAGTTGTGCCAAATCCATCATTCATCAAAGGAGGAGCAACGCAATCCGTAGTGCCAAACCATGGAGGAGGAGCGTCGTCGTTTTGAGTAAGCGTTGGGATATTCGCTTTGTGGGAGCACCAATTTTTGTCTTGTGGGAGCATCGTTGTTCAATCAAAGCTGGGGACAATACATGGAAGAAGCATCGATTTCTTATACACTTGCGTTTTCTTTTGATTTCAAATTCAACACTGGGTTGTCATCATAAGGCGAGTGCTAATTGAAATTGTCTACCCCCTCTTTCTGCTCTGGGTACAATCATTTAATTGTTTCCTTTGTTGTATTTTTTAATCGTTGTTGCTCTGGGTACAATCATTTAATCATTGCCCTTGTTGTATTGTTTAATCGTTGTTTCTCCAGGTACAATCATTTAATCATTTCCCTTGTTGTATTGATTAATCATTGCATTGTTAACAAATGGTATCGTTGTACCAGATATTTAATGAGGTTGTAGTGGGTAGGGGCATATTTTTTGTTTGTGTTTGCATCATTTAGTGTGAAAGCAGATTGAAAGTAAGATATAAATTGCAAATTAAATAAAGAGAAGGAAGATATAAATTGCAAATTGAATATGGTGCCCGTTGTCCAAGAACATCCAGGCATTTAAACCTAATATCCATGAGTCAAACCCTAATATCATGTTTTAGTGCTTGATTTGGATATTGATTTAAGAGTGGAGACAATAGAGGTTGAGAAGAATAAAGATGAATAAAAATGATGAAAACTCAGAGTGCTAAGTTTGAAATCGAGAAGTTCAATGCCAAAAACAATTTTGAGATCTGGAAGGTGAAGATCCACTATCTGCTCGTGAAACAAGGCATGGTGAAGGCGCTTCTGGGAAAATCAAAGAAACCCATGACCATTTCAGATGAAGAGTGGGAAGAGATCAATGTGAGAGAACTGAGTGCCATACGTCTGTGTTTGGTCGATGATGTTCTGTTCAACATTGTCGCAGAGAAGACAGTGTTAGGTTTGTGGACAAAGCTGAAAATTTTTTATATGACGAAATCCTTGACGAATAGGATCTTCTTGAAAAGACAATTGTATAGTTTGCGCATGAAGGAATGTACAAAAATAACTAATCATTTAAATACTTTTAATACTCTTTTAGTCCAGTTGACTAGCATGGGAGTAAAATTCGAATGTGAAGATAAGGTGATTACATTATTATGTTCTTTTCCTAAGTCATGGGTCATTTTGTTACCTCTATTAGTTTCAGTTCAACATAAAGTATTGAGTTTGATATAATTGTTGGAGATTTACTGTTTGATGAAACAAGAAAGAAATCCAATTTAGAAACCTATACATATGAGGCAATGGTGGTCAAAGGAATACCTAAGGAAAGAGGACATACAAAGAGAGATTTCTCTCGATCACAGTCGAAGAGAAAGAAGAGAAAGCTTAAGTGTTGTTTTGTGGAAACTCTCGACACTTGAAGAAGGATTGTTGGAAGCGATGACAAGCCTCCAAATAAGACCCTCCAAAAGAGACGAAGGAAGCAAATGCAACCAAAATAGGTTCAACAACATGTTCGGGTATGACTAATGAAGTTTTATCAATTAGTGTTGTTTCACGATATGATCAACAATGGTTATTAGATTCTGGTGTTTCAAATCACATGTGTCTTCATAGACACTGGTTTATTACTTACCAGTCTATAGATGACATAATTGTTTACATGGGAAATGATATATCATGTAAATTTGTGGGAATTGGTAGCATTTGAATTAAGATGTTTGATGGATCTGTTAAGATACTAACTGATGTGAGACATGTACCTAAGCTTAGGAAGAACCTAATCTTTTTGGGAGTCTTAGATATTGGAGGATATAAAAGTACTGTTCAAGGTGGAGTTATGAAGGTCTACAAAGGAATCCTATTGGTTATGAAAGAGAAAAACTTTGGAAACCTTTTTTTGTTAGAAGGAAGAACCAAGTCAGATCATGCGACAGTTGTATCCAAGAATGACAGTGATTTTGTTCGACTATGGCATCAACGCTTGGGCCATATGAGCAAAAGAGGATTGAAGGTATTGCCTGATTGCAAGTTACTTCCTAGTCTACTTTAAAATTAGATTTTTGCAAGCATTGTATTTATGGAAAACAGAATAGGCAGAGATTTAAAACCGGAAGACACACCAATGAAGGAATCCTTGATTATATCTGTTCTTATGTTTAGGGACCATCCCCTACTATTTCGTATGGAGGATCATCATAATTTGTTACCTTTATAGATGATTTCTCTAGGAAGGTGTGGATCTATATGTGGAAAAGAAACGCTGATGTGTTTATTGTTTTCAGGTAGTTTAGAGATTTAGTGGAAAAGAGCACTGGTAGGTCCATTAAATGTTTAAGAACTGATAATGGTGGTGAATTTACATCAATGGAATCTGAGAAATATTTCAAGGAGTTTGGGATTGATAGGCATAAAACCACTGCTTATACTCCTCAGCAAAATGGAGTTGTTGAATGCATGAACATGACTCTTCTAGAGAGAGCAAGGAGTATGCTTAGTAACGCCAACTTGCAGCAGGAACTGTGGGCAGAAGCAGTAACTACAACTTGTTATTTGGTGAATCGATCACCATCAACAACAATAGAGTGCAAGATTCCTATAGAGGTATGGAAAGGTCACCCTTGTAATTATTCTAATCTTAAAGTTTTTGGTTGTGAAGCCTATGCTCTAATTTCGAAACATCAACGTTCTAAATTAGATCCAAAAAACAAAAAAAAGGCTTATCTTTGTTGGATATGGTGATGGTATTAAGGCGTACAGGTTGTGGGATCCTATTACCCATAAGACCACCATTAACAGAGATGTAATATTTGATGAATCATCACTCATCAAATCAGATGTAGATGGCAAATGAAACAGGGAGAAGTACCAAAATATAAACAGATTCAGTTTGAAACTCGTTCAACTACAGATGAAAGTGAACATGAACAAGTTTCTAAAGAAGTTCATGAAGAGGTCCTTGTAGAGGAAAATATGGATGATAGTGACCATCAACAGATTGTGGATGAGCCACAAACTTCCACAAGGAGGTCTACATGGGTTAGAGTTCCTCCAAGAAGGTATGATGATTTTGTTTTATCAGTTTCTTTAAGTACTAATGATGATGAACCTTTGTGCTATCAGGAAGATGTGGAGGATTCTAACAATGAAAAATGGAAATAAGCAATGAAGGATGAAATGAATGCTTTAGTGAAGAATGCTACATGGGACTTGGTAGAACTTCCAAGAGACAGGAAAACTTTAGGTTGCAAGTGGGTCTAAAGGCTGGAGAAGGGTGTTGATGATAAAGTAGAAAGGTACAAAGCAAGGTTGGTTACAAAAGGATATTCTCAGAAAGAAGGTATTGACTTTCATGATATTTTTTCACCAGTTGTTAAAATCGGTTCAATTCGAGGTATGTTAGCATTGGTTGCATTACTTGATTTGGATTTGGAGCAGCTAGATGTTAAGACTTCTTTCTTACATGGAGATTTGGATGAAGAGATTTACATGGAACAACCTGAAGGGTTCGTTCAGAATCGCAACAAGAAATTTGTTTGCAGGCTTAAGATAAACCGATACCCTGCTTGGTGGACGTAGCCCGAAGTTGGACAAACCACGCAAATCTCTGAGTTATATTTGTGATTTGTTTCTTTCTTATTTTTCGCTGCACATTTTATCGTGGCTACACTGTCAACATATATAAGTCGATCGGCCCCATTAATTTAAAAGGGTGGAAAATGGGGTTGATCGACGTATATCAACCACTTTCACTTAAATGTGGTTGTTGCTAGTTGACAACCAACATGCATGAGGCACAACTATTAATGTATTAATACATTTTAAATGTAATAATTAAATATTAATTAATAATTAATTAATTAATATTTAGTAATTAATTAATAATTATTAAAAATATATTAATAATTAATAATGAATTACTCAATTATTAATAAGTAATTAATTATTAATTAATAATTAATAATAAATTAAAAATTAATTAATCCAAAATAAAATAATATATACCATAATAAAATAATAATAATAAAATCTAACATGTAATAATAATAAAGTAATATTAAACTAAACACAAAAAATTAATCTAACATTTTAAGTAATTAACAAAAACAAATTTAATGTGTATGTGTTTGTAATGTATTAATACATTAATAAAATAATATATTAATAATAATATAAAAATACATTAATAATATATAAATGTAGTATTACATTACAAAAATTCTAATATTTTTTTTAATAAATATATTAAAATTTTATTAATTAATGTATTAATACATAAAAAAAATTAATATATTAAAATATTAATATATAATATAACATGTTAATAAACAAATACCTTAATAATATATTATAATTCATTAATAATATATAAATGTATTAATGTAATATTAAAATATGTAAAAGCACTAATATATTTGTTAATAAATATATTAAACTTTTATTAATTAATGTATTAATACATAAAAAAAATATATTAAAGTATTAATGCTAATTTAATGTAATAATGTAACATATTAATAAACAACTATCTTAAGAATACATTGTATTAATATATTGATAGATTTGCAAAACAAAATAAAAACAAATAAATAATATAACCTATTAATTAATCAATTAATTAATATATAAATGTAATGTATTAGTGTAATATGTTAATTAATAAATATTTTAGTAATATATTATATTAATTAATTTATACATTAAAATATTGCAACAATAAAGTAAAAACAAAAAAAAATAATATAATTTATTAATAAAGTAGAATTTCATATGTAAAAATATATTAATAATATATAAATACATAAATATAGTAATATATTAACTAATTAATACATTAATGTATTAGTATAACATGTTAACTAATAAATATTTTATTAATATATTGTATTAATTAATTTATATATTAGTAATGTATTAATAATACAAAAATATATTAATAATATATAAATACATAAATGTAATAATATATTAATTAATACCTTAATGTAATGTATAAATTAAGTATCAATATATTAATGTAATATCTTAATTAATAAATATTTTAATATTGCAATAAGAAAGTAAAAACAAAGAAATAATATAACCTATTAATTAATTAATAAAATAAAACATTTTTCATAAATTAATAATGTATTAATAAAGGAATACATTAATAATAATAATGCGAAACTACGTTAATAATATATAAATACATTACTATAATATTGCATAAATATATTAAAGTAATAATAAAGGATTATTCACTTGGGGAGTCGTTAGGAGAGAGCTGAAGGGAGTTCAAGCAACCAGCGATTTGAATGATGGTGGTGGGAAATCCCTGTGGGGACTGGTTTGTTATCTTCCCACTGTTTAACCTGCTTCGGAGAGATTTTGTATGGATTAACAGTCTGCGTATGGTTATTACCTTATGAACTGGTTTCGTTTTTACCTTTTTCGCTTCATGTCTTTTTCCGGTTCCCTTCCTCCAGGTTAGTTGTGATGTTAGCTTCTCAGTTTTTTTTAATGACCATTTATTTTACTTTCTTGGAAACTGGTTTCGTCCCTTTACCTTATTGTATTATTTAATTACTTGCCACTTGGGCTAGAAACTCTTAACTACTGTCTTGTCGCTCCTTTTTTCCTCATATTTTAACTGGTGAACTTCTCCTCCTCTTGAGTCGGGCGCTTAATCCACCCTAGATTTCAAAGGTGGGGTTTTGGAGCTGTCAGACGTTGGTTAAATGACTACTTGCAGTACGCCGACACTTATTAAGAATTTTAATAACCTCCTTAATGATGAGGATGAAAACTTTTGGGAGGCGAGATTATTATCTGACTTTCCAGTAACTGTGAAAAATACAAAGCATAGACCACCTTTGCGGAACTCTAGTGATTTGCAGAATGGAGGTTATAAATCTTCCTCTGGTTTCTACCATGACTACTCTTCCTATTTTGGTTGAAACTTGCCCACAGAACTCTTGTCCCAGAACGGGTAGTGGAGTTAAGCAAGGGAACTCTGAGATTTTTTCTCCTGTTGCGTGTGGGAAGAACAAACATCTTTTGGTTTTTCGCAAACAAAATAAGCAGTGGACTTCTAATAAGGTTCATAGGAAAATGGTTTTCAGTTCTGATGTTGGCCTTGAGGATACTTGTCGGTTGGCACTTTGTGTAGTAGTAGAGAGGTTCGCCTATGGACATTTATGCAGAGATAAATCCCAGTCTAGTCAGATAGAGTATGGTCGTCGGTGTTAGGATACACTCTGGAGTCGGTGCAACTACCCAAAGGATGGTGGGGAGTTATTTGTCGCTCTCTAGATGATGTAGATTTACTGTTAGCAAAAAGGTGGTTGAATGGGGATAGTAGTTTTATGCTGAAAAAAATGGCAGGTATCTTTCAATCCAGAGACCAAATACTTTACGTTTCGACATTTCTGGATTCTTCTTCCAGGTTTGCCTCTTCATATGTGGAATGAAGGAGCATGGAAGGATATCGGTGATGCGCTTAGCAGTTTTATTTCAGTTGATAGGGGGCTTTTAACTTCGACTGTGCGGAAATTTTGTAGTATCTTGGTTGAAATGGACATAAGTCATGGAATTCCTGAAACTCTTGAGATTGAGTGGCAAGGGAGGTGTTTTTTGCAGCGACTAGACTACTTAGTCATACCATTTCGGTGTAGCCTTTGTTGTAGTACTAGACATCTTTGCAAGGACTGTAGAGGTTTGTTTGAAGAGCAAGACGAAGAGGAGGGTCACCTTTCTACTACTGATTTTATTGATCTCTCCGTTGAAACAGGGTTCTACAGTGCTAGTTCGGGAGTTTGGTCGGATGACTTGGAAGAACCAGAACATGCTCTCACACTTTTCAGTAAGCTCAAATTTCATTTTCCTTTTTTTTCTACTCTGCCATCATTAGA
>JASDQU010883344.1:35139-45608 GCA_032191745.1 Picea mariana
TGTACCTAGTACTAGTCTTCCACCTAATTCCATTACCTATTGGGAACACTTTGAGAAGGTTTCTATTAGAAAATTTGGTGAACGGATAACAACCACATCATTTTATAAAGAGTTAGGAGACATTTAAATGGATAAAACGGAAAAATTAATGGATTTCAATCAACGATTTCTCATGGTTTTAACTAAGTTTGTTGACAACACAACTCCGTCACAATCCTTAGCCATTGAGTATTACACTTCGACTCTTTTCCCTTCTATAGGCATGTTCGTCAAGTGAATAAATAGAAACACCTTGGCTCTGAATTTGGATGAAGTTGAAATAATAGAAAGGGAGTTATCCTCATATGACCTCCATTCACACTCTAAGGAAATTAGGTCCGCTGGAAAGTAACCTTTATTGCTAGTAAAGTCGCATGAAAAGGAATCTAAGGATATTGATATCGTGGTGAAGTTGGCAAAAAAAAATTTGAATGAAGTTGTAGATCTTAAAACAAATGTTGGCAAAGGATTTTCTAGACCTAGAACTTTTGACCCATTTTTTAAGAGAAACGACAATCCACCTAGACCGCCTGAAGCTCCTCAAGTTGCATTGAATCTAAATATCTTCGGTAGAGATAATTTATGCTCATATCACCAACAAAACCATTATGAGAAAACATGTCCTGAGTGGCTAAATTCCATGACTTTGGTTATAAATCAGTTGATATACCAACAAAGTTTGGATGATGAACAACCGAGTGACATAGTGAATGATGATACCGCTGAGGATCCTCCCCCAGATGTTATTATGCTCCTTTGGGACTGGTGTATAGACTCAAACGATGAGCAAATAGAAGATTTTTTTGTTGAAAATACACCAACAATAAAGGTTGTCCCTAGATATTACAATTTGCGTAGCAAGGGTCCAGTCCCTAACATCTTCTCTTCCCAAGACACTAGCATTCCACTTAGGAAAATTGTGCCTCCTATTACTACTCCAAATCCAAGTATCTTGACCCAGACTAAAGGAAAAAATAAAATTGATACGGTTATTATGGGTAACATCGACAAACCAAGTACATCCAACCCAGCTATGGACAGTGCCAAGTACAACACATATGTACCCAACAACAAGACCAGTGGCACACAATCGAACCCAACAATAAGTAAACTAAAAAGGTAAGCTTTAGATTACAACACCATAGAAGACATGAAGAAAATGAAAGCCAATATCTCTATGTTTGATATCTGCTCATTTCCAAAAGAACGTGACCTTACATCATGCCTTTAAAACTGATAATTCTCAGGAGAAAATCGTGGCAACCACTTACAGTGTTCCCAAAACTGTTGAAGCAAAAGAAGTCCATCAGGTGGAAATCGAAGAAATGATAATCACAACAAGTATAGGTGTGCACTCGTAATCTAAGGTACCTCCTTTCATGCTTATGTATGAAATTTTGAATTTCAATGTACATAATTTATTAGCTGACTTTGGTGCCTCATCAAACATCATGCGCTAAGCAGTCTTCCAAAAGATAAACATTGTCATGTAGTTAACCAAAACAAGAATCATAAAGTTAGACAAGACATATGTCAAAGTGAAAGGAGAGCTTAAAGATGTCTTAATTAGCCTTTCATATGAACCTAGAGTACATCAATTTATTGATATTGTTGTGGTTGATATACGTGAAAGTTATGGCTTGGTGTTAAGAAGACATTGGTTGGCTAAACTCCAGGGATATTTTTCAACTAAATGGTACCATATGTGGCTTCCTTATAAAGGTAAACCGAACTAGATCTGTGTGGACACTGAATCTAACATGAAGCACACGGTAACTAAGTTGGAAGGTAAAAACAAACCCATCAACTTTGTTCCCACTGTTCTAGATGACTATTTTTTGGAAACTGATCACGGTTTCTATGAAGCACAAACACCTGAAATACAATCATATTTACAATCCAAACTCCTTCCACGAACACATAAAAATGCTTGTACCATATTAACTAACTTAGGTTTTAACGCAACTAACGAAACTAAGATTACTAACATGTGGTCCATGTTTTTTTATGGCTCCAGGTCATAAGAAGGAGTCGGGGCAAGATGTGTGTTAATCAATCGTGAACAAGGTAAGATGCTCATATCATGTTGCCTAGAATATGAATGCACCAATAACACTGTAGAATATGAAGCCTTAGTCCAAGGTCTGAAAAAGGCTATTGACCTTAAGGTAAAGTACGTCAAATCATTCATTGATTCATAAATAATCGTTCGATAGGTACCATTCATGTCTGTCACCACATCTAAAATCATATCAACAAGAGGTATGGAATATGCCCTTCTCTTTCAACACATTCAATATTACTTCTATACCTTGTAATCAAAATATTGACACAGATATATTGGCTAACACAACGTCTAGGTTTATGCCCCCTAGTGATGGTTTTTCCATTGAAAGGCTTTTCAGGCCTTCAATACCAGATAACATCCGGAATTGACGAGTATTCAACGATGATACTCAAAATATCAATTTTCTCGACAACTTAGATCTCTTCCAATATATTTTTATTGACGATGAATCCCATCAACAAGACCTTCAGAATTACCAGGATGAGACAAGTAAAGTCAAAGAAAATTGCATCCCAAAGAATGTGTTGACACTCAAAAAACTATTTTATTTACAGACTAAGTTTAAAAGGCTAGCTAACCCAAAGACCAACAATTCAACCATGATGCATTTTTTGGTCAGTCTAGGGACCTTTGAACAACCCAAGTATGTCAACCTGGGCACTTGATATTCAAAGGCAGAAAAGCACACATTTACAAATATATTCAAGAAGTATCATGATGTGTTTACATGTACTTATGGCGATCTCAATACTTATGACACCCAGATAATTCAACATGTGATCCCAATTAAAAAAGGTGCCAAACCAGTCTAGCAAAGCTCATAAATATACATCTGACTCTTGAACCACTTATCTAGAAATAACTGAAGAAACTGTTAGATGCTCTAATCATTTTCAAGGTCCATCATTCAACTTGGGTGTCAAATATAGTGTATGTAAAAAAGAAGTCGGGAAAAATTAGGATATGTATAGATTTTTGGAACCTGAACTGAGATTCTGACAAAGATAACTCCTAGTCCCCCCCATGGAACAAATCTTGCAACTCCTCTCTGGCTCTGAGATGTTTTCTCTATTGGATACAACTATATTCTCTTCGTAGAACCAGACCAATTGAAAACCACATTCAGAACTAAGTGGGGAACATACACATATAGAAGGATTCCCTTTTGTTTGGTAAATGCAGGAACTGCATTTCAAAGGGCTATGTATATTTCCTTCAAAGGATTAATCGATAAAAGTGTGGTGGTCTAGCTCAATGATGTCACAGTTTATTCAAAGAAAAGGGAAGATCATCCAAGACATCTAAAACAAATATTTGAACGATGCAGAAAGTATGGGATCTCAGTGAATCCCAAGAAGACTATTTTTGTCATTTCAAAAGGTAAACTATTAGGGCATGTGATTTCCAAAAATGGAATTTTTGTGGACCCGAAAAGAATTAAAGGTATTATGCAAATCCCTCTACCACATAGAAAGAAGTCAATGCAGTATTTTTTAGGAAAGATCAAATTTGTAAGAAGATTCATCTCAGACTTTGCCGAAATCACTAAACTGCTTCAATGAATGATTAAGAAAGTAGTTCAATTTAAATGAACATCTGTCGATAAAGAGGTTTTTCAAAATATCAAATCCACTATAGTCGCTACACCATCTCTATGAAGTTCAGATTTCACTAAGGACTTCTTGTTATACACCTTTGGTCTGACGATTCCCTTGCAGCAGTGCTCACACATAAAGATGAGTGAGGAAATGAATACCCTGTTGCATTCATGAGAACTATATTATAAGGTGTTGAACTAGACTACCCACCAGTGGACAAACAAAATTTTGTTGTCCACAAAGCAATTAAACGATTCAGACCTTACATTTTGAAGAATCACACTAAAGTAATCGTCCCTCATCTAGAGGTTAGGTCCCTTTTTGTCCAAAGGAAGTTGGGACTTGGGAGAGAGATAAGGTAATTGGATGATAGCCCTGGAAGAATATGACTTGGAATTTAAACCAACTAACATTGTGAAAGTTCAACGCCTTTTCAAATTAGTGACACAAAATAAAGGGGATGAAAGTCAAGAAGAGGATGGATGGCAAGAGGATCCAAATATGTACACCCAACAAGTTCCTTAAATTCCAGTTGTTGAAGGTTCATATTATAACGACCTCAAATACTATCTTCATCATGACATGACACCATAACACCTCAATGGTAAGAAAAAAATAGCGCTCAGACTAAAATCTTTACGATATCAGATGGTGCATGGTGTCTTGTTTCGAAAGAACTATGATGGAGTAATACTTCGATGTTTCGAAAAACAAGATGTTGACAGAGTCCTTAAAGACATGCATGATGGACCAATAAGAGGCCTTTTTTAGGAGATACAACAGGTCATAATATATTGAGAGTTGGATATTATTGGACTACATTGTTCAAGGACAATCACACGTACTCACAAAGTTGCGAATCATGCCAAAAATCCATAGGAAAAGAGTATAATCCAATTGTTCTGCTTCAACCTATTATTGTTGAATCACCCTTTGAACAATGGGGGTTGGAAATTGTTGGTGAGATTAACCCTTATTCTTCCAAGCAACACAGGTATATCCTAACTCCCACTGATTATTTCAATCGCTGGACTGAAGCAATTCTTCTCACTAAAGTGAATGATGAAGTGGTAACAAATTTCCTTGAACACCACATTATCACCAGGTTTGGATTGCATAACTCTCCTATTTTTTATAATGAAACATATTTCTTATCACTAAAATTATCCGAGTTTTCTTTGGAAAAGGGGATTACTTTGAAATACATATCCAACTATTATCCTCAGGGAAATGCTATGTCTGAGTCCACAAAAAAGAACCTGATCGGAATCCTTAAGCGAACTATAATTGATCACTGGAGAAACTGACATAACGCTTCATCCAATGCCTTCTGGTTCGATCACGTCACCCCCGAGGCCTTAGTATGGACTTCTTTGTATTTTATTTTCTATGGGAAAATAAATTATTTTACCCCCAAACATCTATCTTCCTTCCCTACAACTCACCCAACAATCTCATGGGAGAGAATGTCTCGTCATCCAAAGACATATTGATACCTTACTAACTTATAAGAAAATCATGCCAAGGCAAAAAACAAATTCGAAACTCATCAACAGACCATTAAGCGTGGGTTTGATAAAAAGTCTACCAGTGAGAAAGATTTCCAGGTTGGAGATATGGTCCTTAAATGGGACAAGCCACATGAGGATAAAGGAAAACATTCAAAATTCCAAGAATTATGGCTTGGGCCCTTCATGATCAAATAAAATATTGGCCAAGGAACCTATTGGTTACAAATTCTTGAAGGGGAAATTGACCTCCTCCCCATAAATGGCCAAATACTGAAACACTACATCAACTAGCCTCCATGACAACTCCATCATTGTATATAAATAAAGAGTTTGTTTTCTCACTTTTATTTCCTGCTTGGTTTTACTTTGATTTCTGTTTTTTTTTCAACTCAATATTTCTATCTTGTTTAATTTTCATGCTTTAATTTTTCTCTATTGAAAAAATGTCGCCCTGAATCTCTCAAATTCTTGATATCTTAGTCATGGACATTCATCTATATTGCAGCACAGTTGGTGCCAATAGTCTAAAAATATGTGACCTGGCTTCTAGACATAATTCATCCTTAGTTTTATAGATGTGACCTGTATCACTCTAAGTCGGATATAGTAGAGGAACATAACTCATTAGTATATGAGCATTATATGTTTAAACAAGACAAAGTGAGGAACCAAGGGCTTAGCCTAAAAACATATTTGTATATTGTTTGGACTAAGAGGAAACGGTTTGCGAAAAGACATTTGTAGTATTTCAAAGAATGTTACTCAGGGAGTTCTCTCATCTATAATCAATTTGGAAATTTTCACTATCACATATGTCATCCTTAGTGCCCCTAAAGGAAAACTAGAACCTCCCCATCCACCTCTCGCTAAGCACAAGAGAATTAAAATATAAAAGGGAAAGGCTTGGGGAAAGACATTCTAGATCACATGGGACATGTAAATCTCTGTTGGGGATATGGATGCTCGCTGATAGTGGAGAAAGGCGTGTGACACCAGAGCTATGGATGCTCACTGGAAGCGGAGAAACATCAGAAAAATGCATCACAACTTGTATTTTCAATATTCTTGATGTTTCATCTCTCTATAATACTCTTTATGTCTCCCCTAGGTTGTTTCTATATAAATAAGTACATGTTAAGAGACAATTTGTTCTAATGCGTGGTCCTAACATCCTTTTTGTACCATACAAACATTGTCTCATCAAAACTTGGGCTAAGGGGACCATTCTTTCTCTTTTGAGTTGTGCACAATAACACATTATCCCTCAAAGATCCTTGATTGGATTCCATCTTACATAGATTCAAGGCTTCTCCCAATGTGTCGCCATTTTTTGTTCCAGGCACTACAACTCTCCATTTTCACGTAATATATTTGCAAAATACTTCCAAGAAAATGGAGCCCCTTATATTTTCTGGATTTGAAGATTATTCTAATTATATCTTATTAATGAACTCTTTCCCTTGATTTAAACTTGCTTTTCAAGCTTCACCCTAGAAACCCTAGTTCTCGTCAAGACCTTTGTGGCAACTTTTCTCCACCACTTCCCACCTGCTATAACATTGTGTTATATCTTCAATAGATCATCAGTATGACCATATATCCTGTTAGTTGAGCCTTATGTTTGTTCCTCAACGTAGTCCTAAACCCACCAGTGTTACTCGCGTGACCTTAACATCAAATTGAGTTGCTCAGTGTTGGAGCATAACCCTAACTTACATTAGTTTATACCTAGCTTAGACTCCTAGATCTTGGTTAATACATTCATTTACACTTTATTTCACCTAATTTGGCCACATAGAGAAGAAGGGCGCCTCATCCGTAGATTTTAGGGAAAACTGCTAATTTTAGATCAAGACTCAACTCCCGGTTCTTGATTTTCTCGATTTATTCTTGATTTTCTTGATTTATTCATGATTTATTCCAAAACCCCCATGAAAAAACTCATCTATTATTGGGGAATGTGCACCTCCTCTTTGAGTGAGAGATTTATTCCTTAATTAATGATTTTTGCCGTTACTATTATTAGTAACTACTATTTCGGGTCAATTAAGTGAGTTGGAACTGCTTCTCTTGTCAGTTAAGTGAGCTTAAGTGAACTAATGAACATCACTTGATTCTTGTGGAAATTAATGAGTGTGTGACATGTATCTTTAGTGGTCTAAGTTGAAATATGTGGTCTCCCTTAGCTTATGACACCTATTTTAGCTATTTCTAGCTTTTTTTGACTAGAATTTCTATGTTGGAAATTCTATATATTCACCTCCTCTCTTCTTTTTGAGGATGGTTTCTCATGTATATTCATTTTTTATTAATATAATCTCTGATTTATGGAGAAAAAACTTTCTCTCATCTCTTGAATATCAGCAAATTGTTTTTGTTCAATTTAACTAGAATTCTAGATCTATCGGGGTTTATACAGGAATTCTACATGGTATCAGAGCTAGAATGAATCTAGTGGATTGTACACGGTTTTCTTTGTAGGTATATATCATCAGGAGGTGCAGAAAGTAGAAATGGATCATCTCTCTCATCCCACAAAACTCATTCTAAATCCTTTCAATTACTTCGAATGGAAGACAGAGATCTCTCTGCTCCTCTGAAGCAAAGGGCTTTATCAGGTAACAATGGGAGCAGAGAAAGAACTGACTGCTGCAGCGGAGAAGATAAAGTATTTTAATAAATTAGATGAAGCAATTGGGATGATATTCCTATCAATTTCCAGAGATCTCCTCTTTCATGTCAGTAGAGCCACTACTCCCGATGTGGTCTGGACCACATTGGAAGGACTATTCAGCAAGCAGGATGCAATGAGAGTGCATCAACTGGAGACTGAACTCATATCCCTAAGTCCAATTCATTTCAGCAACCTACAAGAATTATTCACCAAGTTCAAATCCCTCCTTGTTTAACTTAATGCATGTGGAGTCACGAAAGAGGAAGAACAACTCATCCTTTCAATTCTCTATATTCTGTATTTGTGTCGTCTTTTCAAGCATCTAAATTGACTCAAGAAAAATGGAAAAGGCCTCCATTGAATGATTTCATTGCATAATTAACTCAATAGAAAGCTAAGTTAGTCCAAATGGGTGCCATCAAGTGTTCCAAGAACCAAGCACTTGCGGATACTAATGCTCCAAAGAGCAATGGAAAAGACAAGAAAAAAGGAATAGGTAAATTTCCTGAATCGAAGAAGGAGAGATCCACAAAATCTTCAGATAACTCTTCTAAGACTAAGGGTAAGAAGAAGAAGGAAAGAACACTTTGCAGCTACTATTCCAAAGGTTTTCATCCTAAAGAAAATTTCATGAGGAAGACTATCGATGAGATGGCTAAGCAATTACAGCAACACAATCTCACGGTGCCCGAAAATGCAAAGAAGAAAGATGATAACAGAGCATGAGATGGTCATGCTTTAATGGTTTTCACATCCACTCCATCATCTTAGATCCTTGATTTAGGTGCATTGAACCATATGGATGCATCAAAATATGACTTTTACTCCATCGAAGAAAGCACTAGATCCCTAATTTAGTTGGGAGATGCCACACCCGCAAAGGTGTGCGGAGAAGGAATTGTTGATCTTGAAGGGGGCTGCTTCACAAATGTTCTTCATGTTCCCTCGTTGTCTAAAAATCTTCTCTTGATATATCAGATCACTCATTTCAGCTCTGGAAGGAAGGTGGAATTCACTCCGGACTCCGTAGTGATTACCGACATTTCCACAGCCTCACATCTTGCACATGGAATTGCATATCACGGTTCTCGTTTGTATTTCTTCTCCCAATTTGTTCCTAAATATATTAGCACTGTATTTATGTCACAGTCTAATGATATCAGTAGGTTATGGCATGAAACATTTGGCCATCTAAACTATAATTACTTGCACCAACTCAACAAAGAAAACATGGTAGAAGGATTGCCAGCTATTAAATTCACAAGTGGTGTATGTCAAGGATGCATTCTTGGTAAGCATCCAGAGAAAAAGTTTGAAAAAGGGAAGGCACAGAGAGATTCTTCACCTCTTGGGCTGATTCATAGTGACATCACGAGTCCATTCCCGCAGCCTTCAATCAGTAAGGCTTGATATGTACTCACCTTCATAGATGATTTCGCTCGCTTTACTTGGGTATTTTTTTTAAAATTAAAATCGGAAGTATTTGAATGCCTTATAGAATTTACAGCACTTGCTGAGAATGAGTCTGGATGTAAGATTAATATACTCCGTACTGATAATGGGGGGGATTATGTCAACAAATATGTGCAACAACTTTGTATTGATGCAAGTATACAACTACAACACACAATGCCATATACACCACAATAGAATGGTGTTGCAGAGAGGAAAAATCGGTCCTTAAAAAAGATGGCAAATTGTATGCTACAGTCGAAATCATTAGCTCCCAAGCTATGGGCTAAAGCTATTAATTGTGCAGCATACATTCAGAACCGATTTCCTCACAAATCACTCAAGGCCACCACTCCTTTTGAATGTTGGATCGGTAAGAAACCAAAAGTGTCGCACTTTCGTATTTTTGGTTCATGAGCATGGGCTCACATTCCGACAGATAAGAGGAAGGATTTGGAGCCTCAAAGTGTTGAACTCATATTTGTTGGATATCCTGAAGGTGTCAAAAAATATATATTGCTGGACTCTCACACTGAAAATTTCATCCTAGCTTGAAGTGTGAAGTTTGAAGAAGAATCGTTGTATGATTTTTCAGAAGACCCTGCAGAGGAACTGCTTGTTGTCAATGATGAGGAGTCGTCAAAAACTTCTTCGAGAAATTCAAAGCAGAATTTTGGGTTTGATACAGAGGATGAGGATCAGGTCATGGCTTCTCCAACTCAATTGCCAACTTGGGTAGAGAAAACCCTGCAAGATGCGGGTGAACTAGTCGGTGATCATGCGGATACAAGAAGAACTAGATCACAGGTTTTTGGGGCTCCTCAAGCACTGGCTGCCACAAAACCTTTGTTTATCATACATTGCTATATGTCACTTGGTTCAGATCCAAATTCACACTCTAAGGCTGCTGGAAACCCACTTTGGGAGGCTGCCATGGATGAAGAGTACTATGTTCTTATGGACAACAACACATGGGACTTGGTTCCACTTCCGAAAGGAAGAAAGATTGTTCGATGTCGATGGATATATCAAACAAAAATTGCTGTAGATGGTGAGATAAGCAAGTACAAAGCTCGACTTGTCGCAAAAGGATACTCAGAGGTACATGACATAGACTACACAGAGAC
>JASDQU010883346.1:12041-23605 GCA_032191745.1 Picea mariana
TGAGGATTTTGGGACTACACATTTCGCGAAGTCAAAAGACTTATCACCTCGGATCCTTCATTCCCCGAAATGCCAATGATTTCTCCCTGGACATCAACGGTTCATATATCTCTTGGATCCAGTGGATCAAATCAAGTCATGGATTTGGGCCTCCTGAGTTCTTGACGCTCCACCCTTTCACTTCTCCCAAGTGCGAGTTAACAAAATGTTGGTCGTTCACCACACGTCCCTCTTGATGGACAGTTCTGGTTCTCTAGCATTCAGATCGAACGATTGAGATATTTCCTCCCTTGCTCTTATTCTTTCTTCAGACTTAGAATATTTCCTAAGTTCCCAAAGGTTTCTAACCTTTGTTCCTCTGACAAGTCCGACTCTTGGAATTCGTTAACACTTATGAAAAGGGTTTCCCTCCTAAGCTTGGTCTTGTGAAGACTCTGATTCCCCATGCATTCCTTGTGATTCTAGGATTTCGATAACTTAGGTTCCAAGGATTTATCAAAGAGAAATTTCCTCTTTCCCTCCTAGCATCCTCTTTTTCTGGTTCCTTGACTTCTTTCAAAGTCCCCTCGACACTTTGTCAAATATCGGATCTATGCACTCCTTGCACCATATATTTACACAAGGTTTTGAATTCTTGTTGGCGATTGTGCACACCTTACACTAGTCTCTTTGCACTCCTTACAAAGGGAAATTTATATGTTATCTCTTTTGAGATTTTGAATCGAAACATATTCTATCACACTCCTTGCATTCTGTGTGCACACCTTGCGCTACTTCAACAAAAGAGAAACAATTGAAACTTATCTTAACATTCATAGTTCCATTCACTCATAAAAACTCAATGACAAAGAATTTCAAACAATTTTCACACCATGCATTGGATCAATTTTCCTCTATTCTATTCCAAAGTTAAAATGGTTTCAACTATGAAAAAAAAAAAAATGAAACTTAGAAATCTCCTACTAACTTGCAGCTCCCTATCTTCCTAAATAGTTAATTACATTTGGGTGTACAAAACCTCTCTTTATCAGAGGGTTCTTAGGGTTCTCTCCTGGCTACTTGTCTACTCTACAACTTATCCTAACGACTATTTTGGATCAATCGCATTCTAGAGCCAGAGTGGAATCTCCCACTTCACTAGTAATCGTTCAAGCATGCCTCCACTATTTTCCAGCTGAGTTCAAGCGTGTCTCAAAAGATTAATTTTGGCATTGAGTTAAGGAAGATTTCAAAATATCTACTGCAACTGCTAGCGTTGAGCTCCCGTAGAGATTCTTTGATGTTGATGGGTTTTGATCCACGCGATTGACAACGATGCTCCTACATCATACTCCCCTTGAAAAAAATTCATGGACTCTTGTCCATGAGCTCCTACACTGTCCTTCCATGCTTCTAGATAGCATTTTCATTTTCCAAATTGACATCTTCTATCAGGTGTCCCTTCTACTTGACCAAATATTCAAAATAGGTCTTCCTCCTGGTCTTCCTACCAATCCTTTGATTAATGATTTTCTCCATTTGTGGTTTTTCTGCTAGTGGCATTTGTTTTTCCCATTGGATCTTCTCTTGATATTGTGATATGAGATAGGTAAGAATATGGGCGATATTCCCACATCATTTGGCAGCTCAATATCATAGGCATTTTCATCAAACTTCTTTAAGATCTTACATAGTCCGATCTTCTTCATCTTAAACTTGTTATATGTTCCCATAGGAAACCTTTCTTTCCTAAGATGTGCCAGAACCTGATCTCCTACTTCAAATTGAATTTCTCTGTGATGTTGATCCACTCTTCCCTTGTACTCCTCGTTAGAACTCTGCAATTGGCCTCTGATCTGGCTATGAAGCCTCTATATTTCTATAGCAAAATCTTCTTCTCCAGCACTCATGATCTCACTCTATTCCAATTATCTCAACTTAGATACTCCCCTGGGTTGCATTCCATACAATATCTGGAATGGGATCTTTCCAATGCTCATTTTTGGTGAATCATTGTATGCAAATTCTTCTTGTGGAAGAATCTGATCCCACTGATTATGATGTTTTGTGCCCAAACTCCTTAATAAGTTTCCCAAACTTTTGTTTACCACCTCAGTCTTCCCATCTATCTGAGGGTGATAAGCTGAGTTGAAGGACAAATATGTCCCCAACTTCTTCCATAGTGTTCTCCAGAAGTGACCAACAAATTTTGTTTCTCTGTCTGAGACAATACTCCTGGGTAGGCCATGAAGTCTTACAACTTCCTTGAAAAACAGATTTGCAACATGTGTTGCATCACTGGTCTTCTAGCATGGGATAAAATGTGCCATTTTTGAAAATCTATCCACCACCACAAATATGGAATCAAATACTCTTTGTGTTCTTGGAATTCCCAACACAAAATCTATGCTTATTGCATCCTGAGGCCTCTCTAGTATTGGAAATGGTTGATACAATCCAATGTTCTGTCTTTTTCCTTTTTCATGTTGACAGATTCTACATCTGTTCACAAAATTTATCACTTTTGTTCTCATACCTAGCCAATATTATGAACTAATCAACTATGCAAACATTTTATCATGGCTGAAATGTCCATCCAATCCCCCACTATGATTTTCCTTCAAAAGGTTATCCCTCATTGAGCATTTTGGCATGCACAACTGATTTCCCTTGAACAACAATCCCTCTTGAATCATATAATATGTCCATTGGATTTTGTCTCTCAACACAAGGTTTGTACATGCTTCATATGCCTCCTTGAAATCTGTATCATCACAATACATGTGCTTAAGGTGCTCAAAACCCAAGGTCTTCACCTGGAATTCCTGCAGAATAAAAAATCCCTCACTTAATGCATCATCAACCTTGTTAGCATTTCAAGCGACACGTTTTATGAAAAAAGTAAAATTTTGCATAAACTCAACCCATTTTGCATGCCTCTGATTCAATTTTTCCTTCCTGGTTATGAATTGTAAAGACTAATTATCACAATACAAGACAAATTCCTTTGGGACAAGATAGTGTCTCCATTTCTTCAAGGCTTGAATTATGGCATAAAAATCCTTGTTATATGTGGAGTATTTCCTCTTGGTATTGTTCATATTCTCACTAAAATATGCAACAAGTTGATTGTCCTGACTCAAAACTTCTTCTATTGCAACTCCACTTGCATCACATCTCACCATAAATGTTTTTTCAAAATTCGGCAAGACCAGAATTGGTCGTTTTGTTATCTTATCCTTCAGTATATTGAAGCTTCTCTCAGCCTCTTCTCTCCATTTGAAAGAATTGTGTGTTTTCTTCATTGTATCCATCATTGGCGCACAAATTCCATAGAAGTCTCTGATGAACTTCCTGTAGAAACTTGTTGATCCATCGAATATCCTTACCTCAAACATGCTCCTTGGTGACGAGCATTCTTTGATCACTTTCACCTTCTCTGGATCCATCTTTAGTTCATTTGAAGAGATCACAAAACCCAAGTAAATGAGTTATGTCTTCATAAAAGAGGACTTCTTCAGATTTATTTACAGCTTATCTTGCTGTAGTCTACTCATCACTAGTGTTAGGTGCCTCAAATTCTCCTCTTTATTCTGGCTAAAGACCAGTATATCATCTAGATACACAACCACAAACTTGACAATAAAATCATTCCTTATTTCATTCATTAGCCTCATAAAAGTACTCAGGGAATTTGTTAAGACAAATGGCATAACAAGCCACTCATACAAACCTTTGTTTGTCTTAAAGGATGTTTTCCACTCATCACCTTCTCTCATCCTGATCTGGTGATATCCACTTTTCAAATCTATCTTAGAAAAGAAATTGTCTCCACTTAAATAGTCCATTAAATCACCCAGACTTGGTAAAGGGAATCGA
Source organism: Picea mariana (assembly GCA_032191745.1). NCBI lineage: Eukaryota > Viridiplantae > Streptophyta > Pinopsida > Pinales > Pinaceae > Picea > Picea mariana. The sequence continues at coordinate 15,900 of JASDQU010883346.1, forward strand.
TACCTGATGGTGATCTTGTTAATGGATCTTGAGTCTGTGCACATTCTCTATCCTCCATCCTTCTTTGGACTCAACACAGTCAGTACTACGCATGGACTCAAGCCTTCTCTGACCAAACCCTTGTCTAGCAATTCTTGGACTTGGTTCTTCACTTCCTCATTCTCTCGAGGTGTTAATCTGTATTCTTCTTTGCTCAACATACTTGCTCCTGGTATCAAGTCAATATGGTGGCTGATACTTCTGATGGGTGGCAATGATTTAGGCAACTCATCCACCACTATGTCAACAAAATTTTCCAGCAATTCCTGAATTTCTTCAGGAAAATCATCCATCAATGTACTTGTAAGGATAACTCTAGGTTTCCTCACCATAGTGAACTGCATCTCCTATTATTCCTTGACTTCTTTCAAGAGTTCCCTCCCACTCATGAGAATTATATGTGTGCTAGATTCCTCTTTCACTTTCTTCTCCTCTATTGGAAGAAACATGTGTGTTATACCATTCTTCTCCAAGATGTATGTATTCTTCCTCCCATCATGAATGACATTTCTGTCAAACTTCCATGGTCTTCCCAACAAAATATGGAATACATCCATGGGAATTACATCACACAGGATTTCATCTCTATATCCTCCTTTATTAAATTCAACCAAGCATTGTTTAGTAACTATTACCTGGTGTCCTTTCTGAAACCATGAGATTTTGTATGGCTCTGGGTGTGCAGTAATCTCCAGCTCCAATTTCTCCACCATCTCTATGGATACTAAGTTATCAGTTATCCCACTGTAAATTATCACCATGCATACTCTGTATTTAGTCTTGCAAGTTGTTCTGAAGAGACTGTTCCTCTACACTGGCTTCTCAATTTCTGCCTCTGGATTTAAGAGAACCTTCCTCAACATCAATGATCTTCCATCCTCTACTCCTTCTGCTTCAACATATCTTCTTTGTGCTTCTGAAATGTGAGCTTCTCATCTTGCTTCTTTATTTTTCTTGGGGCATTCCCAAGACATGTGCCCTATCTTTCCACGGGCATAACATCTTATTCCTCCTGTACCTCTTCCTCTAGAAGAGTGTCTCCCACCATTTTGTCTTTCTCGGGAACTTCCCCCTATTTTCGAGTGATTGTTTGGTTTCTCAGTCTCATCCTTAGTCTTATATGCTCTATCATGGGTAACTTCCTTGTTTTTTCTCAGGGCCGAGCTTTTAACTCTTCCTTGCTAGATTTGTTTTCTGGCCAACTTTTCCTCTGCTTTCAATGAAAATTGATAAGCATCCTCCTCTATTCTTAATGAAATCATATTGATCTCATCCTAGATTTCATACCTCAGACCATTTATATATCTGAAAACTTTTTCTTCATCTCTCTCCCTTTGTCCAGTTCTGATGTTCAACCTATAGAATTCCTTGGTGTACTCCTTAATTGTCATCCCTTTTTGTCTCAGGTTCTGCATCTTCCTAAATAGATTCATCTGATATTCCTTGGGCATGAGCTTATCCTTCATCTTGGCTACCATTCTGTCTCAACTCTTTATCTTTTGCTTTCCTTTGCTTCTTCTTTCAACTTGTAGTTCATCCCACCATAGTGCTACATGTCCCTTGAGTCTGGTGACATCTTGTTTCACCTTCTTCTCTTCATCGACATCTTCATAGTTGAAATGCTTGTCCATGGATCTTATCGAATACAACAACTCCTCAACATATAAATTTCCTTCATACATTGGGACTTTTATCTTGACTCTACCTCCAAATATAGCAACTTCTCTTAGCAAGCATTCCTTGACAACATCCTCTCCTATAGCTTCTTCGACAACATTCTTGCCCACTGCCTCTTCACTTTCTACATCACTGACATCTCTAGTGTCAGGTGCTCTCCTCTGCACTACCTCCATCGCCTCTAATCTTGCATTAATTTCTCGGATCTCCCTTTCTACAGCTCGATTGGCTAAAGGTTTCTCTCCTTGTCTCCTCGGTGGCATTGTGTTGACTGTTTATCACACACATAGTACAAATTTGAATTGTCTTGTCTCCTTTGCCTAAAATATATAGACGAAATAGGCTATGATACCACTTGACGCAGACCCCTACCTTTTCTCCTAAGGCCTGCATGACCTCCCAGTTTAGGATTGATCAATAAATTGAGTCTGATTGACTCTTCGAGCCTCTGCTAGACCCCAAAATCACCTACACATGTCCTTTCTCCAAAGACGTCAGTCGTATGAGACCCATAGGCCTTCACCTGAGAGTTGTTCAAATATTAGCGCCAAACAGGTGCTAGCCCTTCTTTATCTAAGCCCCTTCTCTTACGTGGCCACGGTTGTGACCAGTCACCTATTCCAAAGGCGCATCGCAATTTTGCGAGTCAGGTATTTGTGCACGAGCCACTCCGACTCTCTCGATCGTCAAAATTATGAGAAGGACCTAGCACTCATTAGTTCCTCACATTTCCTCTCTCCACGTGACCACTCACTATGACCTGGGGATAAACCTTTGAGCATGTTGGGGTTTCACATATCGGGTACTCCTGATATAAGGTACCTCTGTCCTTCTGGTGTCTGAACTCTCGATGTTTAGATCTAACGGTTCAAATCCTCCCTCGATCTGACGTTCAAAAGGATTTCAAGACTTCACGTTTCATGAAGTTGTAAGACTTATCACCTCAGATCCTCTGATCCCCAAAATGCCGATGATTTCTCCCTAGACATCAATGGTCCAGATATCTCCTGCATCCAATGGCTCAGATCGAGTCATGGATTCAAGCCTCGCGAGTTCTTGGCACTCTTCCCTTTGACTTCTCTCAAGTGTGATTCAACAAAACATTGGTTGTTCGCCAGACGTCCCTCCTAATGGACGGTTCTGGTTCTCTAGCATTCAGATCGAACGACTGAGATATTTCCTCACTTGTGCTTATGATTTATTCAAACTTAGAATATGTCCTAAGTGCCCAAAGGTTTCGAACCTTTGTTCCTCCAATGAGTCTGACTCTTGGACTTCGTTAACACTTATGAAAAGGGTTGTCCCTCATGAGCTTGGTCTTGTGAAGACTTTGATTTCCCATGCACTCCTTGCAATTCTAGGATTTCGATAACTTAGATTCCAAGGATTTCTCGAAGATAAATTTCCTCTTTCCCTCCTGGCGTCTTGTTTTTCTGGCTCTACTTCTTGCAAAGTCCCCTCGACACTTAGTCAAATCTCGGATCTATGCACTCCTTGCACCATATCTTTATGCAAGTTTTTGAATTCTTGCAGGCGACTATGCACACATTTTACCAATCTCTTTGCACTCATTACAAAGGGAAATTTTCATGTTATCTCTTCTGAGCTTTGTAATTGAAACAGATTCTGTCACACACTCCTTGCGTTTTGTGTGCACACCTTGCACTACTTCAATAGAAGAGAAACAATTCAAACTTATCTTAACACTCATAGTTCCATTCACTCATTGAAACACAATGACAGAGAATTGCAAACAATGTTCACACCATGCACTAGATCAATTTTATTCTATTCTATTCCAAAGTTAAAATGGTTACAACTGTGAAAAAACAAAAATTGAAACTCAGAAATCTCCTACTAACTTGTAGCTACTCGCTTGAAACTCTCTATCTTCCTAACTAGATAATTACATTCGGGCATACAAAGCCTCTCTTTATCAGAGGGTTCCTAGGGTTCTCCCCTGGCTACTTGTCTACTCTACAACTTAGCCTAATGACTGTCTTGGATCAGTCGCATTCCAGAGCCAGAGTGGAATCTCCCATTTCACTCGTAATAGTTCAAGCATGCCTCCGTGATTTTCCCACTGAGTTCAAGCGTGTCTTAAAAGATTAATTACGTCGCTGAGTTAAGGCAGATTTCAAAATATCTATTGCAACTATCAGTGTTGAGCTCACGTACATTTTCTTTGATGTTGATGGGTTTTTCTCCACACAGTTGACTGTGATGCTCCTGCATCACTCCAAATCATCCACCAAGATAGTTCTTGCAAAGAAAAATGAGTGTTACCTCCAAGGGTCTCAAGTAAAATGTATAATGGCAAGTAAAGTCACATTTAATACAAGATCCACCTAAGCATTGGCATCAAAACTACCTTATAAAATTAAATAAGCGCTCAAATACCCTATGTAACTTGCAAAGTTTAGGTATGGGAGGGTTGTCAAGTTGACCTATTGGGTGAGTCATTCCTCAAGTCAAGAGGTGTTTCCTAGGTGGACCCTCTCTAAGCTATGTAAGAAATATGGATTGGATGGGGGCAAGACCTTTGGGCATGGGTGGCATGACATATAAGGGTTTGTATTGTCTAATTTATGGGTTCCTTTGTAGAGGGTGTTTTGCACCTTCATTTTCAATGCATCCTTTTTCCAAGCCCATTTATTGCCATAAATTTATTAAAGTCCAAAATAATTGGGTACTAAAATTGGGCAACATAAGACTTGAAAGACGCACCACAATGTCACTTGAAGCCAGAGGTACACAAAGTCTCGTATAGGTAAAGAAAAGGGTATACCGCACTTGTGTATATCCATCAAGAAGTGGGACATTTACATATTTGAAAATTTGTTTTTGAAGGTATTAAATTATTTTAAGAGAAATATTTCATTGTTCTCAATACCTCTTTGGGAAAGCATCTAGAAGGTTATGATTTTGGGTTTTATCTTTTTCCAGCTATGTTCCCGCTGGGCATTTAGCCCCTTCTTTCCATGAAATGAGGTACAATCCCTTCTTGGGTGACTACACCCAAAAATCCCTAAAGAAAAGGTGACAAAAAGGATGAAGTATAAAAAATGATAAGTATGATTGGGAATGGTATGATGACTCATAAATGAGACCACCCATTAGAAAAAGTTTTCCCCAAGGGAGACCACTTACTAGGGCACAATGTCAACCACCAAATTGAAATAAGAAAAATAGCATAATTTCCAAGGTGACGTTCTATAATAAAAAAGAATTTTTTAATGAAACATATTCAAATGCCTCAGGTATTAAGTAACACTTACCACAATACCTAACTTGTACCCCATGGAGCAAGACCCATTGTCTTCTAGAAATGGTATGATGTGGTGAATGCCATCATGATGAACCCGAGAAATGTGGTGGTGAAGTGGGTCTCCATCTGTGTAAGTGGACATCACAAGTTGATCTATTCTTCGACACTCCATGTCTGCTGCAACTTGAGGGCCTTGAGACATTATCTCCTTAGTTATCCCTAGAAATGGGGGATAAAAATTCTAATGTGTCCAATACTCTCCTCCCCCATAAATAAACCATTTCTTCTAAAAAAGTTAAAATTCATCTCCATTATCATGTTATCCACCTCTAACTAGACAAAATCTAGTCTCAAGTTCTTTTTACTAGTGCGACTCATATATTCTATACAATATCTCACTTATAAGTTATAAAGTATTGAATAAGCAACTTTTTATGATGTAGTTCAACTTCTGTTTTTTTCCTTGAACCAAGTTCAAATTTAAATATATATTTTTCACTATCATAAGAAGCAGAAATATTTTTTCTTATTCAATATGCAACATGCAGTCAAATGAAACCATTGTAAAACTTATTGGAAGATATAGTACAAACTATTTTTATGCTAAAAGAGTTGTGTATAGTAATTATAATATTCGCACTACCAAGGATCTAACTTATTCCCATACTACATAAAAAAGTTATAACTACCAACCTCAAGTTAGAGTCAACAAGAAGAACATACATGCAAAATAATTCAACCAAATCCAAGCATAAAAGGTGTCCTATAAATTACAAAGATGGTATGCATATTTAAATACCATTCTATATCATCCTACATTGATACTCAAACATATTGGAATGTAGTTGGTAAATCCTAACATAATGAATGTGGTTTAAAACATGTATGGTTCTTCCTTGGGAAACAATGAACCATTGTTAACTACGCAAATCGAAATTTGAAGCCACTAGTGACTCACCAAGGTATAATGCATTTCCATTTGATGTATAGTTCAATAAATTCTATCCATTTTGCAAAAAGTATGAGGCACTCCAAAGGGCTCTCCTCAGAGTTAGATTGTTATACATGTTGGGATATGCCATGGAGTGATAGAATACAATTCCATTCTATGTATAGTTCAACAACTTCTATCCATTTTTGAAAAATTGCGAGGCACTCCAAAGGGCTCTTCTCATTGTTAGATTGTTATACATGTTGGGATATGCCATGGAGTGATAGAATGCATTTCCATTTGATGTATAGTTCAACAAATTCTATCCATTTTGAAAAAGGTATGAGAAACTCCAAAGGGCTCTCCTCAGTGTTAGATTGTTATACATGTTGGGATATTCCATGGAGTGACTTCTAAAAAGTGCTGAGAGCATACATTTATAATGTTGAAATTAACTTTTTTGAAAATATTTTCTTGGTTTTTTTTGGGGGATCTTTTGCCTTTTTTTCAATGTGGCATTTCATATTGATCTCTTTATATTGTATGAGATAATATTGAGATAAGCCAAAATTTGAAATATCATAACATTTTCATCACCTACAAGTGAGATTAAACCTATTTTTGTCTATAACACAAGTCAATGGAGGAGTTTGAACAATCTAGATTAAAAACAAATCTATGATAGACTTTCATATTTTTAAACTCAAATTTTGATTTGTAGAGCACAAGTCTTTTAGGAGCTGCATAAAAAACTTGAGGCCAAGTTTTGTTCTAAGTATGGAAGTATGTAATGCCCCTCCTTTACTAACTCTCTTTTTAGAAAGGATTATGAGTTCAATCCAAAGATTAAATGAAGAGTTTAATGACTGTGTTTTGGGGAAATGTACTTAATTGACACAAGGCAATGAAAATTTAAATTGTGAGTAAATTAGCATATACACTATGATTGATATATGTTATTGCTTGTTAATGTAATGAAAACTTATGTTGTGAGAAAGTTTAATTTGTGTCAGGTAGACACGATCTACCTGAATTCTAGGTGGAAGTTGATTCAAGGAAGAGAAAGGCTATGGAATCCAAATTTAAATGTCATGAAAGTTTAATGGAAACATTTTAAATTCAGTAATATCATATTTCTTAAATTCTATATCTATATTTTTTGGCATGACTTGTGTGGTGTAGGACATTAGTTACCTGAGGAGGATGTACATGGATATGGCTATTGGGGAAAACTCAAAATTTGGAGTCAAACAATGAATATATGTGGAGGGTAACTGGTAATATTATACAATTCAATATTATGCTTCAAATATGATATTTACCTATGTGCTATATATGTGGTGGTTGTATGTGCAAGATACATGGAAATCCTTTCCAACTTTCCAACAAATGGGTGTGGGCCATAACCAATAAATTCTCAATATAGATGTGGATTCTAAATTGAGGCATGGATTCTCAGTAGAGACGTGGAGTCTCAACATAGATGTGGATTCTCAACTGGGGCATGGAGCTTCAATAGAGACGCGGAGTCTCTAATTACATATATGGTTTTATGATTAATTTTAGGGGGGGCACACAATAAGGTGGGATGACCATACTCCCCAACAACTAAATCCTTCTAGATGTTGAATTCAGACAAGGAAAATTTTAATGATCCTACGGTTGAATTAATTCCTAAGTTAATTACCCACTTTTAGGGGGGTCTTCAAAATATTGATATTTTATCTAAAAGAAATTATTTAAGAAAAATGAACAATTAAGAGAAAACAACATAATTACACATGGGGGGTG
>JASDQU010883346.1:23624-34089 GCA_032191745.1 Picea mariana
TGGGGGGGTGAGGTGGCCAGCCTCAGGGAGTCTATAAATTGATGGTGTAATTCATGGTTTAGTGGGGGGTACTTCGAGAGTACAAAAAAATTGTAGGATGGAAATATTAAATGAATGATACATGAATATTAATTGAATGATACATGTGATATGCAAGCATCTATCTTCACTAATTTTGGATACTTACCAACCGATGGTAAAATCCATGTTGAGTACATTTTGGAATCTAACACTAGTTATGGACCCACACATCTCAAAGGTATTAGGGAAATAATTTTTTCCTGAATATGGCTAGGAGGAAATCGGTTGACACCATGAGATTGGAAATGGAAAAGGAAAAGGAATTTGGAGCATTGACAAAATCGAGAAGACTATTTCTCTATAAGAGTTAAATATATATACACCTCTTCTATGAGGATGCAATGAGTTGAAGTCTCGAAGGAGGATTGGAGGATGCACACCAAGTGTTTGAGAAAATTATTGAACAAAATGCAGTATCATGGACTATTATAATTTACGGGTATTTTCATAATGGTCGATGTGTGGAGGGTTTGAAGTTGTTCTAGAAAATGAAAATCCTAGGAATTGGTTTTGGTAAGTGAGATTTGTGTAACTATTGAGTGCTAATGGTGGTTATCTTAAGTTCGATACTTTTTAAAATTATATGAAATACATAGCTAGTTATCTATAAATAATTTTCTAAATGTTACATGTAGTAGAATAATTGTGACCATGAGAATATGAAAATCATAGGATTGCTTATTTTATACAAGGAGGTGGCCACAAAGTTATCTTAGTTTTCTTTTCTAAGTAACCTACAAATATATAAAGTACAAGAAATTTTTTGTAGTTCATAGGATCCTTTAGGATCCTTTTACATCATGAAATGAGCATTTTTTAATGTAATATTCTAGATATTAAAAATTATGCAAAACATAAATAAATAGCTAGAAATGGAAGATGAACAACAACATAATCAGAACAACACCACAATAATACCAAAATGATACCTGAAGAACACCAAAAATAACACTTTGATTACTGAGAGAAATGTTCACTTGCCTCTTCGAGGGGGGAAATCTCCAGAAGAGAAGAGCTCTATTAAAATAATATCCAAGAAAAAACTTATCATACCCTCAACTTATATTTATACTAAATATGTCTATAAAAAGAAAATCTAGAGGAAGATCCTTTTATAAGCGAAAGCTTCTATTAGGTCTTCTTACATTGGACTTATTCTTCCTTATTTCTAGGACTTATTAATATTGACCTTTATTACATGGAAATATATTATTCTACCTACGTGAGGGGTTAGGTCCCTAACATGTCCTCCCCCTTAAAAACAACCTTGTCCTCAAGGCTTGAGATGAGGAAATTGTTGAGGAATAGTAGTTGGTTTCCAAGTGGCATCTGCTGGAGTTGTATCTTTCCACTGGAATAACACTTCCTTGATGGCTCACTAATGTAAACGATGCTCACACTGGTCCAAAAATGCTTGTGGTTGAAGCCAAATGGAGCCTTCTTCGTCCAACTCGGGAAGGTCGGCTTGAGTTTGGCACTTAGTTCCAATCACCTTATTTAAGAAGGAAACATGAAAAACAAGATGGAGCTTAGAATGACTAGGCAAAGCTAACTAATAGGCCACCTGTCCCACATGCTTGAGAACTATATAAGGACCATAAAATTTAGATGCCAGTTTTTGACAATGGTCATCCTTGAGGGAAGTTTTCTTGTAAGGTTGCAGTCAAAGAAACACTTGATCCCATTTTACAAATTGACGTTCAGAGCAACCTTGATATTCTTGTTGCTTCATGCGATTCTGGTCCATGACCAAATTTTCTTTGAGGGTACGGAGAATTTCATTTGGTCAACCACCTAGACCTTCGAGACACCGGGAAAATATGAGAGAACTGAAGGTGTATTTTTTCCATATACCGATTCAAAATGAGTCATGCGGGTAGTTGTATGGGAAGAAGTGTTGCACCACCATTCAACTAGTGGTAACCATTGAGCCCACTGATTTTTCCTTTTTGATGAAAAACACAACAAATATGTTTCCAAACACTTGTTGACCACTTCAGTTTGACGATCAGTCTGGGGATGATAAGTGTTGAGATTCAATTGGGTCCCTTGGAGCTTGAACAGTTCTTGCAAAAAATTGTTGGTGAAAGTTGGGTCACAATCAGAAACAATAGAATGTGGCATGCCATGAAGCTTGACGACTTGATCGATACAAAGTTGAGCCATAATGGAGGTTGTAGATGGGTGTTGAAGAGATCAGAAATGAGCATACTTGGAAAGACAATAAACTACCACCATGATGAATCATTTATTTCCCGATTTATGTAAGCCTACAATAAAATCCATAGAGATATCCCGCCAAGTAGCAAGTGGAATAAGAAGAAGTTGTAGTGTGCTAGGAGATTTGACTGTTTCACCCTTATTGCATTGGCACACATCACATTCAGCCACAAATTTACGAATTTATTGTTTCATACCATCCCACAAAAAAGAACGTTTGACCCAGTCATAGGTTTTGGTAAACCCTGAGTGCCCAGCTATGGGTGTAGAATGAAGCTCATAAAGTATCATGGATTTAAGTGTTGACTAGGTATTTAAATACAAACGGCCTTCGTATCGAAGCTCATCATTGATCCAAGAGTACCCTGCGGAGACTGGAGAATTATACTTCAATTGTTGTATCAGATGCAAATGTTTGGAATCTTGTAGCCATTCCTGGAGAACAACTTGGAGCCAATCTAGTACAATGAAGGAGAGAGAAAAAGGGACCCTCCATATTCATATTTTCTGGAAAGTGTATAAACAACCACATTCTCTTTTCCTTTCTTGTAAATAATCTCATAATCATATCCAAAGATATTAGTCACCCATTTTTATTGATCGGGGGAAGGAAAGGCATTGTTCTAGAAAATACTTGAGACTTTGATGATCTGTCTTAATTCGGAATCGTTTCCCCAATAGATAATGGCGCCAAAGATCCAGAGCATGCAAAATAGCCAACATTTCCTTTTCATAGATTGATTTTCCAAAATTTCTCTTTGACAGTTGTTTTTTGTTAAAGGCCAAAGGCCAACCCTCTTACATAAGGATGACACCAATTCCTTTCCTGGAAGCATCACATTCCAAGAAAAAGGTCTTTTTGAAATCAAGAAGGGCCAGGACTGGAGTGGCGCACATAGCCATTTTCAAGGTTTGAAAAGCCTGAGCAGCTGCTAGAGTCCAAGTGAAAGAATTATTTTTAAGGAGAGTGGTGAGAGGTGCCACAATCTTTCCATAATTATTAACAAAATTGCGATAATAACCTGTTAAACCAATAAATCCATGCAATATTTTGATATTCTTTGGGTGAGGTCAATCTTGCATAGATCAAATCTTTTTAGGATCCACCCTAACACCAACTTTTCCAACAATGTTACCCAAGTACTCAACTTTCGAGGTGCCAAAAGAACATTTAGATTGTTTGAGGAAAATTTGGTGTTGCAAGAGTAGATGGAGAATTTGATCCACATGGGAAATATGAGATTGCCAAGTTTTACTATAGATGAGAATATCATGAAAGAAAACTAAGAGAAAATTACGGAGAAAAGGATGGAAGACATGACTCACGAGGCTTTGGAAGGTGGAGGGGGCATTACACAGGCCAAAGGGCATGACCAAAAACTCATAGTGACCATCGTGAGTTCGAAAGGAAGTCTTGGGTATGTCGGCTTCTTGCATATGTATCTGGTGGTAGCCAGAATGCAGATCAATTTTAGTGAAGTACTGAGTAACACTCAGATCATCCAAGAGATCAACAATGAAAGGAATGGGGAACTTGTCCTTGATGGTGAGCTTATCGAGGGCACAAAAGTCAGGACAGATGCACCAAGTACCTTCTTTTTTAAGTACCATGACCACAAGGGAAGAATAACGGCCGGTACTGGGGCGGATAACACCCACTTGGAGCAATTCCTGCACTATTTTCTCAATTTCATTATTTTGGGCAAAGGTGTGGCGATAAGGGTGAACATGGGAGGAAGACTGCCATGAAGAGGGGGAATATAATGATCATGAACACCATGAGAAGGAGGAAGGCCCTGAGGGGTGGAAAAAACAACTTGATGTTTGGAAAGGATAGCTTGGAAGTCAGGATGCACAGAGGGTGTCTCAACGACTTGAATAAAATGGAGTTGAGCAATGATACCAGAGTGGACTTTCTTGAGGAGATTTTCCATACGTGGGAACTAATGATCTCAAGAGAACCAATTGTGAGACCTTTTAATTGATACTTTTGTACTTCATGCTGGAATTGCATGGTTAATTCCTTAAAATCCATAAGAATGGGACCTAAAGTGCATAACCATTCAACATCTAGTACAATGTCACCACCTCCCATGTCAATGGAAAACATATGATATTTCAGTTGGTAATGTCCAATTTGAAGACGAACATTTTCACACCACCCACCACATTTCATGGACCCACAAGTGGCTATCATGATTTGAAAATTATTGACAGCACATATATAGCAATTGGTTTCCTGGGAATTGCAACAATAAATAAAATTGTGGGTGCTACCACTACCAACAAGGATGATGACCTTCCTGTGCTTAATGTAGCCAATGAGCTTGAGCATTTGGGAGGCCAACAAGCCAGTGAGGGCATGCAAGGAAATAAGTGGGTCAACTTCAAGTGGGTCAGTAGGCTCTTAGGTGGCATCGGGAAGGGATGGTTCTTCAACAAGGGGAACTATCACATCTTCTTCAGGAACATCTTTTGAGATGGCCATAAATAATTTTTGTTCCTTACACTTGTGCCTCGGAAAATATTTTTCATCAAAATTATAGAAAAGGCCCTTTAGTTTTCATTAAACCATTTCGTCCCTAGTTAGTTTCTGGATCTTGAGGGGAGTAACAAGGGGGTTAGGATTAGCGGGTGAGGGCAATGAACAAAAGGGGTTTTTTTGTTCCCGAAAAAAACAACTTGGTGGGCCTCTTTAACACGTTGAGTAGCTTCCAGCCAAGTGGGAGGTCAGGCCATGAGAACGTGGGATCGAATATCATCCTTGAGACCACTAATAAAGAATTCATGGAAGAATGCATTTGACATTCCCTCTATTCGAAAGGGCAAATGATCAAAAGCAATGATGAATTCTTCCACTGTGCCTGACTGTTTCAACTTGGTCAAACGACCTAGATGGTGGGTATCAATATCAAAGTAGGCATAGAGCTCAACAACAAACTCGGTTCAGGAAATATACCCCTGACGTGAATTTTTGCGCCATTGCCACCATTTCCAGCGTTTAATATATATATATAGAAGAGAGCATAGTGAAGTTTGGCCAACTCGTTAGTAATACCATGCAGAGAAAAATAATGCTCCATTTGAGTGACCCAACCTGTAGGATTAGAACCATCAAATTTATTGACCTCTACGTGGGGAAGATGGGGTTCATGATGAAAGGAGTTGGAGTGAAAATGTGGAGATTGAGAGGAATCAGGAGCATCTAGTTGTGTTGATGAAGAAGGACCAGTATGGTGGTTCAACAATTGATTGACAACAGACTAGAGGGAGGTAAATTGGGTTGTGATGTTGGCTTCCAAGGCATCAATGTGGGAATTGGTGGAATGCAGCTGAGATGTGAGATGTGAGATGAAGACATGGGCTCGATTGATGAAATTTTGGAGATCTTGGTTGTGAGTGGTGGCCATTTGGAGAGGGGAAGTGCGTGTAAGGAGAAAATGGGTGGGTGGGCCCACAAAAAAAATACTTAGAAGTGATAGGTACCATGACGATCAATGCTTGCAGGGAAATATAATGGGATAGACGACAAAATAGGGAGACTGAGAAGAGGTCGGGTACACTGAAACAAAAAGGATTAAAAATGAAGGGTATGACTGTGATTAGGGAGAAAAGGGGAATCCAAGGGAATAGGTCCCAAATAAGTCTGTCGGCGGGACCACTATACTCCTTTTTTATTTTACTCCTACAGAGTTATACTCCGGCCTGAAGAATAATGCAGTGATAAAATTCCCAAATGCTTAACAGGAAGAAATGTTTAGTAATTTTGTAGCCAAAATGTAGAAGATATTGTGGCATGACAATGATCTTTTTTGTTCTATTTATGTTTCCTTCCTAAGGGTTAAGGTATTCAAGGGTTCTACAGACAAGGGTTTTCCATGTTCTATAGTTTTCTAATATATGTGTGGGGTCCAACAGTAGTACTCGGCCCAATATCTTAGGGAACCAACTAAGGAGGCTAGATCGTACCCTTAGTCTCACTACCCAACTACCTAGGTACTAGAGAGTATCTTCATGAGTGTTGTTCTTGGTGGCACTATAACAGTCAAGTGGCCGATCGATTTATCTATGGAGGGCTTCAGGAGATCTAGTATGATATGTATACATGTGTTGTCTGATGCGCTACCACTCGAAGCAGTACCAACAGGGGTTACATGGGTGGCTAACATATGTGCACTTAAGTATCACTTATATTTCCTGCGTGTATGAATCTCTGACCGCGGGTTTATGTGTGTAATGACAGATCTATGTAGCTTAAAGACGTGGGGGTACGTCTTTACCCTAAAAAAAAATTAACTGACAATTTTCTGTCAAGGAAGGTGCTCTGATACCACTTGTAATATTCTAGATATAAAAAGATATGCATAACAAAAATAAATAGCTAGAAATGGAAGATGAACAACAATATAATCAGAACAATTCCACAATAATACCAAAATGATACTAGAAGAACACTAGAAAGAGAACTTTGGTTACTGAGATCAATGTTCACTTGCCTCTTCGAGGGGGCAACCTCCAGTAGAGCAGAGCTCTATTACAATAATATCCAAGAAAAAACTTCTCATACCCTCGACTTCTATTTATACTAAATATGTCTATCAAAAGAACAATCTAGATGAAGATCCTTCTAGAAGAGGAAGCTTCTATTAGGTCTTCTTACATTGGATGTATTCTTCCTTATTGCTAGGCCTTATTAATATTGACCTTTATTACATGGAAATATATTAGTCTACCTACATGAGGGGTTAGGTCCCTAACATTGAATTTGTAGATGACACTTGATTAATATTGCCAACAAGTCTTGATAAAGAGGGGAAGAAGAATATTCTATGAGGATTTCTTTTTATATTTAAGTTGGTTAAATGATAGTTATTTAAGAGCCTTAAAAATTATATGATTATTAGTTATCGTGGCATGACAGTATATGATGATTATTAGTTATCGCGACATGACAACATACCATGAAAATGAAATTCATTTCTAGGTAACTTTCAAAATTATGATGCATAATGCTATTATTATTATTATTAGTTTTTTTTCAAAAACTATTATGATTTGGAAATGGGAAATGGGAATTGTGTAGTAGTTTTATACTTAATACTTTTTTATTTAAGAAAAGTAGAAATGCAATTATAAATTATGAATTTATTAGTAATTTTACAAAAGAATTCAACGATGTTCATAGATCATTTCATGGTTAATAGTTTATTTGATTAATGATTAGGATTAATGAGCATTACATTAATGTACAATAATAGGATAAACAACGTTTATGGCAAGTGGTAGCCAAAATAACCAATGGCTAAGTGGGGAATAAAGGAAGAAGTTATTCTACATAATAAGTGATGAATCTATGGTGTGATAAAGAATTAGAAGATAAAATAAAAATAAGATATTATAAGGAAGTGGTTAACTATAGGCTAAAATAAGAAGTTATTCTACATAATACATGATGAATCTATGGTGTGATAAAGAATTACAAGATAAAATAAAACTAGGATATTATAAGGAAGTAGTTAACTGTAGGCTAAAATAAGAACAAAAGAACTTATTCTTATGAGCTGGATAGTGATACTAGACATTGGTCAATCCCCAAAACACCATGGTAGGAAAGAATATATGTCACCATTGTGAAAACACGAGGGTTGAATATGAAAAGCATTTTCCTAGAGTGCCACCCAAATTAGATCTCAATTTAAAAATATTTGTCAAAATACCGACTAACCTTCTAAGCTATGGAAAGTTTAGTGGTAAGAAAGAATATATGTCACCATTGTGAAAGCAAGAGGGTTGAATATGAAAATAACTTTCTCCTAGAGTTCCACCCAAATTAGATCTCAATTTAAAAATATTTGTCAAAATACCCACTAACTTTCTAAATCATCTAAAGTTTAGTGATCTTGGAAAGTCTATCATTACTTTTCAATCATTAAGGTATCATAGAACAATGATTATGGAAGTTAACCACCACCACCATCAATCATAATCATCATATATAAATAAAATTTAAGACTTACATTGAAATTTGTATTTGTGGTGGGGGTTGAAATTTTTTTGTTAATAATGTTTATTTTTTTAATTTTACTTCTTAACTCTATATTAAGTTACACATCTATCTCTTACACTCACACTCGTGTAAAACAACACATATTCAAGTAATAAGAAACTTAATGTGAACAATATAAAAATAATTATAGAAATAATTATAAACTTCATGTTGAGTATAGAAATAATTATAAAAAAAATTCAAAAGAGTTTTAAATTCAAAAGCTTTAATTAAATTATTAGTGATAAAGCCCTTCATTATTATATGACTGAAAAACACAACTTGAATATTATTTTATTTGAATTTCAAAATGCCCATCTCAATACCAATATTATGTGCTAAACATTATTAAAAATAATCATGTGATAAAAAACATGTAATTGAAAAAATAATAGTTGTTATTTAATGATGAGCTTAATATTCTCAATAAATGAAAAACCATTTTAAATTCTTAAAGAAAAGAACAGTCACTTTAAGTTATTATTAAAAAAAACATTTGTAATAATTCAAATTCTAGATTATAAAATAATAGACTTTAAAAATTAAATTAAATTTCCAAGTTATTGAAATTATAAGTCTACATTATAATTCATTATGAAATTAAATCATTAATTTAAAAATAAATGTTATGTAAATTTATTAATATAATATTTTGAATAACATAAAAAAATCATTAATATAATATTTTTTAATCAAATTGTAAACAAAGTAAAAACACTTACACATTTTCAATTTTAACAACTTGTTTAATTTAAAAACTTATATCTTTACTTTAATGATCATAATAAATTTTCATAACTTTTAAAATATATATTCATAGATTTTTTTAAAATTATAATATTATTTAAATAAATATTATATTTATTTATAAATTATATATTTTAATATTAAATAATTATTTTGACTATCAAAAATATGATTTTTTTATGTTTCATTAGGTTCAACATTTCAGTAGGTCAATTCATGACAAGTAGATAAACATCTCTGCATGGTCATTCATGGTCATTGATCTTTTTTTTTAAGAGACTTAATACAAGAAGGAGTTTATATTTTTTAAATTAAAATTTAAAATTTTATATCCTTTGCATAATAATCATAACACATTTGATGCAACAGTTATAAATGAGTAAATGAGTGTAATTTTAAAATTTAGGGTTACAGTTTGTTTCTCAATGGCTCTTTGTTTCCCGACGGCTCTAAAGATGATGCTTGATAAATAAATGAGTGTAAATTTAAAATTTATAGTTACCGTTTTATTTCCCAACGGCTCTAAAGATGATGCCGCGGTAATATTTACCAGTTCTTCTCTCCACGTTTTGTTTATTTCAATCAAATTAAATAACCCACTCCTCTACCTTCTTTGCTCTACTTTTCTTTCTTCACGATGGTATGTGTGGTATGGACTATTAGGGTTTGGAGCTCTCCTCTTTTCATTGGAATATTTCTTTCCTCTCAACTGTGTTTTCAATCTGCAGGTGTCCATGCAGATATAGATATCAATGATAACGATAAATTCCAAGCGTTGGGATATTTTCTCTATGAGGCCGTCGAGATCGATGTCCCCATTATCTCCTTTAAGCGCAGTAGTATCGCCATTTGTGTTTGTAAGAGCATCGGACACCATTTGAACAGTGGAAGAGTAGGAGGAGAACATCCCTTGAAGAGAAGAGGAGCCGCTTCATCAACGGAAGCACCAGCTTCAGAAGGGGAGGCAACCGATTGATGGGAGTGGCCATGATTTACACCGTTGGAACGCAGCTTCTGGAATGGTGGAAGACGAGGAGGCATCGCCTCATCCTGATTTACAACAGCAGAAGAGGCGTCTTGATCTGCAGCAGCAGAAGAAAAAGAGTGCTCAATACTCTTGACTTGGGTATCAGAAGTTGAAGTTGATGAAAAATATCCGTTATTTCGTTTCTGGTAAATGTTATTTGGGAGTAAAGAATATCGGGCAGCGCTGAGAAATGAGGACACCAATCCCTGCCATGTTGATATTCATTAAGTAGGTGAATTTACCTTGGGCTATTCTTTAAATTGTTCATGAAGTAGGTGAATTTACCTTGGATTGTTTTTTAAATTGTTTTGTTAATTTTAAATTGTTTTGTTAATATTTAAATT
>JASDQU010883347.1:0-10654 GCA_032191745.1 Picea mariana
GGTCTTGCTCTAATATTTCTCCCGATAGACATTTCTAATGTGGGTTGGCTTCCTTGGGTTTTGTATTTTTCTGCCTCCTCCTCCCTCTTTTCTTTACGAGATTTCCTTCCTAACTTTTTCAATGGACACTCAAAGGTTTCATCTTCTGAAGAGTCTAAGCTTTCCACCAGTTTTTTCCTTGCCATTTATGCATATGAAGGATTGGTGGGGCTGCCTTGGTTGGCTTCACTCTGATTTGCATTCCCTCCCTCTTCATTTGAAGAAGGGATTTTTGCCTGCTCCTCGTTCCCCTGGGCTGTCTTTGCTTATATATTCTGCTCACTTTCTGTCCCTTTTGACACAACTTCCTTGTCTTGCCCCTTTCTGATTCTGCTTGGGCACCCATTATTGTAGCCTTTTCCTACACCTTTTGAAGTGTTTGCATGTCTCTGGACTAGTGTCCATTGATCCCCATTTTGGTTATCTGCTTGCTCCACGTCCTTGTTTTTGCAGTGCTTTGTGAAATGTCCGTAACCGTGGCAATGTCTGCATTTGAATGGAATCTGTTCATAGTCCAACTCCTGAATGTGCGTCCACCCTGCTACAGTGAGGTTGATTGCTTCGGGGAGCCCCTCTTCTAAATCCACTTCGACGCAAATACGGGCGCAGGAATATTGGTCCTTTCTTGCAGCTTGATCTATGTATTTCCCCAGAGCATTGCCGATTATCTGAAGGGATTGCTGGTTCCAACAGTGGAGGGGAAGGTGTGGGAGCCTGACCCAAACCGGAACAGCTGAAGGGATATCTTAGGTGGGGTCGAAGTCTGGTGACCACTTATTTAAATAAATTCCCTGAGGGCCCATAAAATATGGTCCATTTCTGAAGATTAATCCTCTATCTTCCGGGCATTCAAAGACAAACACGAAAAAACCCTTCCCTACAAAATAGCTTTTGACCCCTTCTTTGATCAGAGGCTTCCAATTCCTTTGAGTCCAGTCCTCCACCAATTTGGGGGATGGCCAGAGGCCCGTAAACTGTCCAATGAGTCCTTTCTCGGCCAGATTCAAGGCAGCTTTGCAAGTCTCTTCTTCCGGCAAGGCCACAGAGAGGATTGAGGCCATTTTCTTAACAAACTTCTGCTGGCTTGCAGAGGGCGGGCGCTTCGGGCCAGCTGCAATCATAGTCCTGAACGCTAAGACCTCTGGGGGCGGATCTGGATCCCCAGGACCTTCCATAGCAAGGAACAGAGTGAGCCAAACCTAAGATCGCAGGGCCTCAAGGGCGCGCTGGGACGACCTGAAGACCAGACGTGGGCGATCCCGATCTTTGTTTTTTTTGGATGCCTTCATTTTTGACCCGAATACTACACCAATAATATAATTTTGTGGTGTGCATTAATGTTAACAAAAAGGTTGCATTCAAAGCATTATTTAAAGGTAGGAATATTTTGGTATTTTTGTGGTATATAATCTTTTTATATCCATACATGGCCATATCCAACCATGTGCTGGTATCATGCATGACTAACCTTCCTAGCATCATTCCTATAACAAGTTCCTATATTTTATTCCTTCATTTATTACCTCATAAACAAATTAACAGGACATGCTACTATGTTAGTGTGTGCATTCAAAAGCTAAAAATATTTGATAACTATAACAAGCCTCTTTCCTTTACCACACCTAGTTGTGTCTTTTCATGTTAATGAATTTAAATAATACCATACTGTGTATTATAAAATTCTATCTGGGAAAATTCTCACCTAAATTCCCCTTCGACAATTATGCAACATAATTTCCAAAGAAATACTTGCCTGCATGACTTCCATTAAATAATATTTATGTTACTTGGTTAGATGATGACATTATAAGCTTTCATGCCTCTTTATCAGACTTATAACCAACACTTTAGCTTTCTATTGCTTCCTTCCATATGTAGCAACATTATCAGCAACACTTGCAAACATGCAAGCATTCTCTCTTTATGGATGTCCCAACAAACCATATCATACTTGCTACTACAGTAATCACAATAACTTCTATCTCCTGGTAACACTTTTCCTTGTTGATCCCAAAAGTCTTCAATTCTTCTTGGATTCCAGAATCTTCTTGTGCTCTCATTGTAATCATTGTGCATGATTATTTATGACCTGATCACTTTCTAGACAAATCACTCTTGCATACCTTTTCTTTTCCATCCAAATTCTAAGATGATATTAACCTTTAGCTTTCTTTTATTTTCTGGATCTAACTAATCCAATTCATACTTGGATGAATTACAATTCCAAACATGTTTTCTTATAGAATATGGGTCTTCAACATCTAGTTACTTTTCGTACTAAAATACTTCATCTCTTTCCTAACTGAATACTTTAGTACTTGAGGTATCTTACACTCTTATATTCTCTTTTCCAACTAACCTCAACTTGACTTGCATAGCCAATCTCTAGCATACTATAAAGATGCACATATGCCTCCTTTGCTAGCTACATAGAATTAACTGGAAGTAATTATTTCTGCTTTTAATTTACCATTGTAATTTCAAGTGATGCTTCCAATATATGAAAATGTCACTCCTGGATATATTCCACTTAATATGGATTCATGTGAGGCACCATATCTTTTGCATTCCAATCCATGCATAGAACCATTTTCTTCTTCATGGTTCCTTATTGATTTCTCATTAGAAACTCCTTTCACTTTTAATTCATTCTTGACCTGAATTCTCCATACTTGAATCCATTTGGATTGACAACCTAATGTAAATGAACATAGAAATGGTAGTTATCTTTTATAAATAACCATTGACTGTGTGTAGACCTTCCATGAACCTCCCATTCATATACCACATTGCTCATCACTCTCAGTAGTGGGTCACCCCCGAGCTGGGACTAAAATCCTCCCAGGTAAAAGGATTCCTAGGCTAGGATGAGGCAATGGGATGCTACATAGTCGGCTAGAAAAGACTCCCTCCTAGGAGCCAACTTATACACACAGCCTACAACTTCTCATTATGTTAGAATATAATGGATGTGATCATATTACCATTGACAATATCTCTATTGTCACCCAACCATAGGCCTAATCCACCCTCCAAGAACCTCAACCTTGACAGATAATCACTCCGGAAGCAAACCCTAGGATAGATAGCCAAACAAAAGGTAGCACACCTTTCCCCAAGGATATCGCATTAAAAAGAGATGATCAGATAGTCCAAACCCTAGCCAAGAGATAGTCCAAGTGTAACTGCTAGCTGCAGCAGCTGCATCAATAGTTGTCCTCCAAACCTGCACAGAAACTAGGCAACTGTAGTGCGCACAAGTGCTGCTCTACAATTCTGAGACTGCCTGCCATAATGAGAACTGGCCTCCTATATTTATACTAATTCCGACTAATTGCTTGGGTTGACTTCTCATTCTGAGTATCTGTCTGTTCAGTATATATTATTATTTTTGGTCGACTTCTTCTCTTGGAGGCTAATAACCTAATATAAATTATCTTCTTGAGCCGAAAAGTCTTCTAGGGTTATTAGCCAACTCATTAGGGTTTCTTCTTTCTTCCCGAAGTATTCTATCCTTGTTAGGTTTACACGTGGAGGTAAATACCTCCTGCAACTACCATAATATCAACACTCCCTCCTAGCTAGGGAGATTTTACAGGTAATGGTCTTGAGCACAAAACATACCATTCACCTGGTAGCATCAACATAGTCATATAGACTAGATCATGACTAGATCATGAGCACCATCATCATCAGCTGCATCATCTCTCAAAACCATACTTTATATGAGTAATCAGACATGATGTTCACTCCATAGAGTGATACAAGAGCCATTCTTCTAATCTAGAAGAGTAAATGTTCTGAACCATTTTCTGTCTAGAAAATCTTTGTTCATCATTCATCTGGCTGATAATTATTTCCAATAAACTGTTGATAGTCTTCAAGGCAAACAGAACAAAAATAGAACACAACTGTGTCTATTCATAGTAGTACATAACTACAATCTAGTGGTACACTACAACACCAAGTAACACACAAGTACTTGATCGACAACATATAGTCACGAACAGTGGAACACATCCACCACAGTAGTATACATCTACTATCATACAATCTTCATAACAATCATCTGATAGCAACTTGCACAGAAACAATGTTATGATATACACTGAATCATATGGGCCAATCTTTCACTCACATCTGTAAGATATGAAAGAATATCTACCCTCAAAAAGGTAAAACATTAATAAGGAGTTGTCTGGACTCTTCTTCTCAAGCAAGGAAGAATAATTGTCCTGATTTCTAAACCTGGACCATTCCCCAACCTAGACCATTCTTCCTACACTAATCAAAGTGCACCCTGGAGAGAATGTATAAACCCTAAGGAATGCCTGTCCCTGATTGTTGATCCTAGACCATTCCCCACCTTGGGCCATTCCTCCTACACTAATCAAAGTGCACCCTGGAGAGAACATAAACCCTAATGAATTACTGTCCAGACCATTTCCTTTGTTAAGCACAAGAGGAAAAGAATGTCATGTATCAACCTCCAAAATAGACCAGCCCTCATGTTAACCACAACGAGAAATCATTGTCCGACGAGGTAGGCCAGTCTTCTTGAGTAACCCTCAAGAAGAGAGACTTCCCTAGACCACTCCCCATGTTAACCACAATGGGAAGTCATTGTCTATGATACATCAACAATATGGACCATTTCCCATGTTAACCACAATGGGAAATCACTGTCCGTCAGAAATCTCAATCCACCTTCCGAACAGGAAAGAATCTGTCAAAGATGGACTATTTTTCAATAAATGTCTTCAATAATATTTTCAGCGCTCCCTCCCAACCTGCGAGTCATCCCTTCCTTTTTCACTAATGAATTCATCTCCATGAGCTCCAGCTTGAGTATGCAAACTCTTTCATCTCGGATAGAAGCTTTAACAAAATGTCTATTTATCTGCTCATCTGTGGAGATATGTATTGGAGAACCACTTTCTCCTTTCTGGACTTCATCACGGATAATCTAATGCTTGATTTCAAATGTACTTTAGTCTGGAACACTGATTTTCTATGAAGGCTTCATGTACAATAGAGTATATCATTGTTGGAAAATTGGAACATATCCATGTGGCACTTCTTCTGTCATCATGAGATCTGATCTACTGAGTAATCATCTTGATACAATATCTCTGTTATATAGAATCCTCACCATGTTTATGTTGTGCATTGGAGGTTCTTCACCAAGTTATCTTTTTTTGTTTGTATACAAGGGTCTCTTTCTGGTATGCCTCAAGGTCTTGAGGTTACTCTTCATATTCCCTTTGTTCAAATTCTCTGGAGGACAGTATTTTCATTCATCTTGATGCATCACTCCAACCTATGGATGATATAATGACTCATGTAGAGGTACGTCTAGTTTACTGGAACGAGCAATCATCATAGTCTTCTCCCTCCATCTAAGAGAACCTCTAGTTCTAGATCTTGCAATGCTTTTATTCATAAGTCTTCCATATATTGTTCTTCATCACAAATTTCAGTTCTCCTGGATTGTTTTCATATTAGGCTGGTAGTCTTGTGATTCTCGATACAATGACTGGTTGTTTAGGATTTTCTTCTTTTTGGAATCTTCATGTTCTTCCTCATGTTTTTCTTTAGATTTTGGGTCCATGGAGTTTCTTATAGATTCCATTCCCTAAAGATTCCACTTCTTTCTTTTATCATAGGATCACGGATCTGGATGGAAAACCAGGGATACTTTAAGGCTTCTCTTTGACGAAGACTTCTTTTGAGGTTGAACTGAGCACATATTTTCTTTCATGGTTACTAACATGGATATATACTTCATCATATTCAATGGATCATAGGATTATCTCCCTCCTAATCCTTGCTTCATGTAAGAGTGCATATAATCGGCTCCCTCCATCTAACAGAGTCCACACTTCCATCTTGTTGTCTTCTACAAAACATCATAAGTCTTTCTCCAATTTCCTCTCGATTGCTGACTTCTTTCTATCTTTGCTTCTTCTAGGTCTCTTCATGATTGATTCAGATTATCTTGCAATAGATTCCACATGAATTGTTTGATGTATTTCATTCTTTCATGTATTATCGAATGATATCAATCCTTATCTTTTTGTTCTTCCATCGGTATAGTTTTTCTTGGAACACATTATCTTCCAGGAGATAGATATACAAGATATGTACAGAGACGATGCAAACAAGATATGTACAAGAACTAAGAAGAGTATTGTTACTTTAAGAAGAAGAATTCTCTTTTGTCCTGCTTAGTCTTCTTTGTAGGTTCCTTTTCTTCGGCAACTGATGCTTCATGTTTCTCCTTCATTTTCTTTAGCTCGGGACAATGATTCTTGTAGTGGCCATACTTTTGACAGTTGAAGCATTNACTTATTTTGGGGTTTCTCTTTTGCACTGATCCTTGATTCTTCTTGAGCACAACAAGTCCAAAGTTCTTCAAATGTCATATACTCCTTCCTTGTGTTCATGCTTGTGGAAAATGCATCCCATGTCTTGGGAAGACCATTGAGTACTATGTTTGCCAATTCCTTCTCTGAGATGATCTCTTCAATATATTGTAGTTGATCTCTTAACTGAGATATTCTCACAAAATATGATGTTATGTTGTCCTCATCATTCATCTTCATGTCACAGAGCTCATTCTTCAGACTCATAACTTGTCCAATGTTTCTGACCGAGAAGAGGTTTGTTAGGGAATCGTACATCTTCTTTGATGAGTCAAGATGGGATATGTAGGGTATCAAGTGGTATTTTATAGAGTCCACTATGATACTCATGGGATTGATGTCACCATCTTTGAACTTCTCCATAGCTACAACGTTTTGTGGTTCCTTCTCTTTTCCATCTTCAAACTCTGGTTCCAAAATCTTTCTTTTCACGATATCCAACACTTTATTCTTGGCAAGGATGAGATCAATCCTTTTCTTCCACGTTCTAAAGTTAGAAGCTCCATATAACTTGTTCTCTTACTTCATAGAGTAAGTCATGGCTGTTTTGGCTTGGTCAACCCTAGATTTGACCAAAATCTCAAACTTCATGTCTTGGCTTTCTGAGAGTACCAGGAGATGCACTAGGCTAGGATGCACTGATCTATCCGAAGATTAGGTAAATTCATTCACTTAAGGTGCCTCAATGAGAGGATTAGGGTTTCTGCAACTGCACCTGCTAGTAACCCTAGCGACAGTGCTTTGGTGACTGCTCCTGCTAGGAAATCCTAGTGATAGTTCTTCAACGAGCTTAATATCCTTCTGGCTATGTTTCCTTCCAATAATTAGACTCAATGAAGGAGGTGTGGGACCATAACCTGTTAGAATATAATGGATGTGATCATTTTACCATTGACAATATATCTATTGTCACCCAACCATAGGCCAAATCCACCCTCCGAGCATCTTAACCTTGACAAAGAATCACTATGGAAGCAAACCCTAGGCTAGATATCCAAACAAAGGGTATTGCACCTTTCCCCAAGGATAGCACATCAACAAGAGCTGATCAGATAGTCCAAACCCTAGCCAAGAGATAGTCCAAGCATAACTACTAGCTATAGCAGCTGCAATGATAGCTATCCTCCAAAACTGCGCAAAAACTAGGCAACTGCAGTGCGCACAAGTGTTGCTCTATAATTCTGAGACTACCTTCCCAAATGAGAATTGGCCTC
This sequence comes from Picea mariana, assembly GCA_032191745.1. Taxonomy (NCBI): domain Eukaryota; kingdom Viridiplantae; phylum Streptophyta; class Pinopsida; order Pinales; family Pinaceae; genus Picea; species Picea mariana. The sequence continues at coordinate 7,679 of JASDQU010883347.1, forward strand.
CTGTATTTATACTAATTCTGGCTAACTTCCTGGGTCGACTTCTCATTCTGGGTATCTTTTTGTTCAATATATATTATTATTCCTAGTCTTCTTCTTCTCTTGGAGGCTAATAACCTAATAAAAATTATCTTCTTGAGCTGACAAGTCTTCTAGGGTTATTAGCCAACTCATTAGGGTTTCTTCTTGTTTCCCGGAGTATTCTATCCTTGTCAGGTTTACAGGTGGAGGTAAATACCTCTCGCAGCTACCATAATATCAACACATTTTCCACATGCATGTCCCACCCTAGGAAGTGTGCCCCTTCTCTTCTCAACAATCCCTCGACTGCCCCACTTCCCTTCCAGGGTTTCAGCAACAGGTCAGACAAGAATTCTCATAGAACTACAGTTGTTTCCGAGCTCCCTCCAGGAGAAATCACTTCCCCACTAACCTCTCTCACATGGAGAGAGTTTCTCATAGGCCTAACAACTTGCTTCTTCTTTCCAACAAAATATCTCACCTAGAGAGAGTTGCTCACATGCCTGACAACCTGCTTCTTCAGTCCACGAGACTCACAACCCACCTCTTCAATCTTGCTTCTAGACAACCAACAACAAGCTCAAGTGAAAACAAAAATAGAATTTAGATAAAGCACAGGTGATGGAATCAACAACCACCTTCGAGTTTGGAATATTCACTGCTCATAACAAATAAGGTTAGCACAGGCTCAGGTAGATACAGGTGTGCTGTGACACCTGGGAGGAATATGGGTTTCTACTCATGACAGGAAAATATAGGATACAACTCCAAAAATGCATGTGGGTTTCAGAGGTATGTGCATGCTTAGAGGTCAAAAATTGAGGTATTGGCTCAATGCATGAAGGCATGCATGCATGTGAATAATGGAAAGAATGGCAGGAACTCCCAAACTGAACATACTTTCCCACTTAAAACTACATGCACCAAGATTGACACATGGCTCTCTTAGAGCCCGTTCCTCTCCACTTGGAGTTTGTTCCTTTCCCCAAAGGAACTTAAGATTACATGATTTATTTCCCAACCTTAGTATTTTAGGAAATGCATTATAATATTCCCTTAGATTTAAGCCCTCAAGCTTAGCCCATTTTCCCCTAACCTCCTAGCCCCTTCCCTTTCCCTACCTAGTGGATCTTAGTCCCCCATTCTCTTTTATCGTGATCAGTCTACATGTAGCGATGTATTTTATTATCAATATGAGTATTTGCATATACAAACATAGGCTCTTTGGCCTTTAGCATCTGGGCTCTCTAGACTAACCATCACATAAGCCTCCTAACTTATAATCACTTGGCTCACCAGTGTACAAAACATATTTACATTCACAATTACTATTGGGGCTTGATCTTGGGATATTACGAGTACCCTTTGCACAGATGGAAAACCCACTCACCACCAAAGATGGGTTTGCAGATGGCCTCCACCACACCAGGTAGCTTCCAGAAGGTAGTTTTCCTTGCGCCATGAGATACAATTCAGTATTATGGTGAGCATCATTTCAATATTTAAGCCATTTGATTATGTTGTATCTTAGATTGCTCTAGATTTCATGATATGTTCTTGGACATTATTCATTTTTCCCTTACTTCACCTTGGTGGTTGACATTGCGCCCTAGTAAGTGGATTTCCTTGGGGATGGGTTTGCTACAGGGAACTCTCTTAATGAGCCATCATACCATTCCCGAGCATACTTACCTCTTTCCATTATTATTCCCCTCCATTTCCTTTTCTCTTGGCATTTTAGGGTATATTGAACCAAGAAGGGGTTGGCCCTCATTCTATGGGAAGAAGGGGCTAAAGGCCTAGTGGGGTTGGTGTTGGGTAAAATATAAAAGCCTCATATAAACCTTCCAAATGCTTCTCCTGGGGATCACCTAAGAAAACAATGAAATGTTTATCCTTGAATAAAGGGGATCCACAATATAATAAAGAAATTCTTAAAAGGTTGGTTGAAGGATAGGAGGTCTCATCACGAACCAACTTATCATGATATTTCCTCTATTACTTAAACAAGACAATGCAAACTACACCATTTTCACATAAAAAATTTAGAAGATAGATCTATCCCATAATCAACCAACAATATTCAAGTATAGAGTCCAATAACTTAAAAACATATCATAGATTATGCAGAGTAGAGATGTTAAATTTTTGATTGCATGTATATCCTCAATAACAACAACACATCCATTAACTAAATTGGAACCAAAATGAAGAGTTGTACTATAATTCTTTCCCTCATTGAATGACCAAGAGGGATGATTCTTGAACAATAAAGTGATCTCAAGCGTTAGGTTCTGGGTAGATATGAGGAAAGGAAATTGTGTTAAAAACATAAAGGAATCTCTTAACTAGTGTTGTAAGAATCTTTTCAAACTCTAAAATCTAGCCAATTAAACATTGGGACAAGTGAATCCGAGCAGCCTCCCCACCCATATAATTAGAAGTCCAACCCATAGTCAACATACCCCAAAAAATGACCAGAAATACCCTACACGTGGGATTTGAGGAAGTCAGAGTACCTAAGAATTTTTATGTTTATACTAGTAGGTTGTAGGCTTGTAGGATGGCGGCTTTGTTCTACTATCATGTAGGTTGAGGTTTTCATTCTATATTCATGTAGGATAAGGATGCCATCCTACAGGATTGTAGGATGTCATATGAGATTACATGTAACATTTAAGTTGAGGCATTCATCCTATAGGTCTATAAGATGAACTGGCCTATAGGATGTAATGTAATCCTACAAGTAGGCCTACAAGCCTAGGCTATAAAACAATTAAATATAAGAATTAAAATTTTAAACGATGGCAAAGTGTAGACCACCATGCTACTAGCTAACCTAAATCTAGAGACTATCTATTTTGATTCTCTAGTTATGTTATGAGACTACAAGTTATGTAGTTGAATTGAGTAATATTTATGAATTTGATCACATAATAATCTTTTAATTCACTATTT
>JASDQU010883347.1:10674-22736 GCA_032191745.1 Picea mariana
TTTCTCCTTTCTGGACTTCATCACGGATAATGTAATGCCTGATTTCAAATGTACTTTAGTCTGGAACACTGATTTTATGTGAAGGCTTCATGTACAATAGAGTATATCATTGTTGGAAAATTGGAGCATATCCATGTGGCACTTCTTCTGTCATAATGAGATCTGATCTACTGAGTAATCATATTGATACAATATCTCTATTATAGAGAATCTTCACCACGCTTATGCTGTGCATTGTGGGTTCTTCACCAAGTTATCTTCTTTTGTCTGTACACAAGGGTCTCTTTCTGGTATGCCTCAAGGTCTTGAGGTTACTCTTCATATGCTCTTTGTTCAACTTCTCTGGAGAACAGTATTTGCATTCATCTTGATGTAGCACTCCAACCTATGGATGATATAATGACTCATGTAGAGGTACGTCTAGTTTACCAGAACGATCAATCATCATAGTCTTCTCCCTCCATCTAAGAGAACCTCTAGTTCTAGATCTTGCAATGATTTTATTCATAAGTCTTCCATATACTGTTCTTCATCACAAATTTCAGTTCTCCTTGATTGTTTTCATATTAGGCTAGTAGTCTTGTGATTCTCGATACAATCACTGGTTGTTTAGGATTTTCTTCTTTTTGGAATCTTCATGTTCTTCCTCATGTTTTTCTTTAGATTTTGGGTCCATGGAGTTTCTTATAGATTCCATACCCTAAAGATTCCACTTCTTTCTTTTATCATAGGATCACGGATCTGGATGGAAAACCAGGGATACTTTAAGGCTTCTCTTCGAAGAAAACTTATTCTGAGGTTGAACTGAGCACGTACTGTCTTTCATGGTTACTATCATGGATATATACTTCATCATCTTCAATGGATCATAGGATTATCTCCCTCCTAATCCTTGCTTCATGTAAGAGTGCATATAATTGGCTCCCTCCGTCTAACAGAATCCACACTTCCGTCTTGTTGTCTTCTACAAAACATCATAAGTCTTTCTCCAATTTCCTCTCGATTGCTGACTTCTTTCTATCTTTGCTTCTTCTAGGTCTCTTCATGATTGATTCAGATTATCTTGCAATAGATTCCACATGAATTGTTTGATGTATTTTATTCTTTCACATATTATCTAATGATATCAATCCTTATCTTTTTGTTCTTTCATCGGTATAGTTTTTCTTGGAACACATTATCTTTTAGAAGATAGATATACAAGATATGTAGAGAGACGATGCAAACAAGATATGTACAAGAACTAAGAAGAGTATTGTTACCTTCAGAAGAAGAATTCTCTTTTGTCCTGCTTAGTCTTCTTTGTAGGTTCCTTTTCTTGGGCAACTGATGCTTCATGTTTCTCCTTCCTTTTATTTAGCTCGGGACAATGATTCTTGTAGTGGCCATACTTTCGACAATTGAAGCATTGTACTTATGAAATGTCTTTCTCTTGATTTGACTTCCTCCTTGAACCAAACTTCCTTTTGTTCCTGAAATTATTGAATCTTTTTGTGAAGGCTTGGTCATCGTACTTATTTTGGGGTTTCTCTTTTGCACCGATCCTTGATTCTTCTTGAGCACAACAAGTCCAAAGTTCTGCAAATGTCATATACTCCTTCCTTGTGTTCATGCTTGTGGAAAATGCATCCCATGTCTTGGGAAGACCATTGAGTACTATGTTTACCAATTCCTTCTCTAAGATGATCTCTTCAATAGATTGTAGTTGATCTCTTAAATGAGATATTCTCACAAAATATGATGTTATGTTGTCCTCATCATTCATCTTCATGTCACAGAGCTCATTCTTCAGACTCATAACTTGTCCAATGTTTCTGACCGACAAGAGGTTTGTTAGGGAATCGTACATCTTCTTTGATGAGTCAAGATGGGATATGTAGGGTATCAAGTGGTATTTTATAGATTCCACTATGATACTCATGGGATTTATGTCACTGTCTCTGAACTTCTCCATAGCTACAATGTTTTGTGGTTCCTTCTCTTTTCCTTCTTCAAACTCTGGTTCCACGATCTTTCCTTTCACGATATCCAACACTTTATTCTTGGAAAGGATGAGATCAATCCTTGTCTTCCACGTTCTGAAGTTAGAAGCTCCATCTAACTTGTTCTCTTACTTCATAGAGTAAGTCATGGCTATTTTGACTTGGTCAACCCTAGATTTGACCAAAATCTCAAACTTCATGTCTTGGCTTTCTGAGAGTACCAGAAGATGCGTTAGGCTAGGACGCACTGATATATCCAAAGTTTAGGTCAATACCTTCACTTAAGCTACCTCAATGAGAGGATTAGGGTTTCTACAACTGCACCTACTAGTAACCCTAGCGACAGTGCTTTGGTGACTGCTCCTGCTAGGAAATCCTAGCGACAGTTCTTCAACGAGATTAATATTCTTCTAGCTATGTTTCCTTCCAGCAGTTAGACTGAATGAAGGAGGTGTGGGACCATAACCTGTTAGAATATAATGGATGTGCTCATTTTACCATTGACAATATATCTATTGTCACCCAACCATAGGCCAAATCCACCCTCCGAGCATCTTAACCTTGACAAAGAATCACTCCAGAAGCAAACCCTAGGCTCTATAGCCAAAAAAATGGTAGCGCATCTTTCCCCAAGGATAGCTCATCAACAAGAGCTGATAAGATAGTCCAAACCCTAGCCAAGAGATAGTCCAAGCGTAACTACTAACTGCAGCAACTGCAATGACAACTATCCTCCAAAACTACGCATAAACTAGGCAACTATAGTGTGCACAAGAGTTGCTCTGTAATTCTGAGACTACCTTCCCAAATGAGAATTGGCCTCCTGTATTTATACTAATTCTAGCTAACTGCCTGGGTCCACTTCTCATTCTGGGTATCTGTTTGTTCAGTATATATTATTATTCTTGGTCGACTTCTTCTCTTGGAGGCTAATAAACTAATATAAATTATCTTCTTGAGCTAACAAGTCTTCTAGGGTTATTAGCCAACTCATTAGGGTTTCTTCTTGTTTCCCGGAGTATTCTATCCTTGTCAGGATTACACGTGGAGGTAAATACCTCCCGCAACTACCATAATATCAACACATTTCCCACATGCATGTCCCACCCTAAGAAGTGTGCCTCTTCTCGGCTCAACAATCCCTCAACTGCCCCACTTCCCTTCTAGGATTTTAGTAACAGGTCAGACAAGAATTCTCATAGCACTATAGTTGTTTCTGAGCTCCCTCTAGGAGAAATCACTTCCCCACTAACCTCTCTCACCTGGAGAGAGTTTCTCACAGGCCTAACAACCTGCTTCTTCTTTCCAACAAAATATCTCACCTAGAGAGAGTTTCTCACATGCCTGACAACCTGCTTCTTCAGTCCACAAGCCTCACAACCCACCTCTTCAATCTCGCTTCTAGACAACCAACAAAAATCTCAGGTGAAAACAAAAATAGAATTTAGATAAAGCACAGGTGATGGAATCAACAACCACCTTCGAGTTTGGAATATGCACTGCTCATAAAAAATAAGGTTAGCACGGGCTCAGGTAGATACAGGTGTGTTGTGACACCTGGGAGGAATACGAGTTTCTACTCATGACAGGTAAGGATACAGCTCCAGAAATGCATGTGGGTTTCAGAAGTATGTGCATTCTTAGAGGTCAAAAATTGAGGTATTGGCTCAGTGCATGAAGGCATGCATGCATGGGAATAATGGAAAGAATGGCAGGAACTCCCAAACTGAATAGACTTTCCCACTTAAAACTGCATGCGCCAGGATTGACACATGGATCTCTTGGAGCCCGTTCCTCTCCACTTGGAGTTTGTTCCTTTCCCCAAAGGAACTTAAGATTACATGATTTATTTCCCAACCTTAGTATTTTAGGAAATGTATTATAATATTCCCTTAGATTTAAGCCCTCAAGCTTAGCCCATTTTCCCCTAACCTCCTAGCCCCTTCCCTTTCCCTACCTAGTGGAGCTTAGTCCCCCATTCTCTTTTATTGTGATCGGTCTACATGTAGCGATGTATTTTATTACCGATATGAGTATTTACATATACAAAGATAGGCTCTTTGGCCTTTAGCATCTGGGCTCTCCAGACTAACCATCACATAAGCCTCCTAAATTATAATCACTTGGCTCACCAGCCTACAAAACATATTTACATTCACAATTACTATTGGGGCTTGATCTTGGGATATTACAAGTACCCTTTGCACAGATGGAAAACCCACTCACCACCAAGGATGGGTTTGCAGATGGCCTCCACCACACCAGATAGCTTCCAGAAGGTAGTTTTCCTTGCACCATGAGATACAAGTCAGTATTATGGTGAGCATCATTTCAATATTTAAGCCATTTGATTATGTTGTATCTTAGATTGCTCTAGATTTCATGATATGTTCTTGTACATTATTCCTTTTTCCCTTACTTCACCTTTGTGGTTGACATTTCACCCTAGTAAGTGGCTTTCCTTGGGGATGGGTTTGCTATAGGGAACTCTCTTAATGAGCCATCGTACCGTTCCCAAGCATACTTACCTCTTTCCATCATTATTCTCCTCCATTTCATTTTCTCTTGGCATTTTAGGGTATATTGAACCAAGAAGGGGTTGGCCCTCATTCTATGGGAAGAAGGGGCTAAAGGCCTAGTGGGGTTGGTGTTGGGTAAAATATAAAAGCCTCATATAAACCTTCCAAATGCTTCTCCCGGGGATCACCCAAGAAAGCAATGAAATGTTTATCCTTGAATAAAGGGGATCCACAATATAATAAAGAAATGCTTAAAAGGTTGGTTGAAGGATAGGAGGTCTCATCACGAGCTGACTTATCATGATATTTCCTCCATTACTTAAACAAGACAATGCAAACTACACCATTTTCACATAAAAAAATTAGAAGATAGATCTATCCCATAATCAACCAACAATATTCAAGTATAGAGTACAATAAATTAAAAACATATCATAGATTATGCAGAGTAGAGAAATTAAATTTTCGATTGCATGTATATCCTCAATAACAACAACACATCCATTAACTAAATTGGAACCAAAATGAAGAGTTGTACTATAATTCTTTCCCTCATTGAATGACCAAGAGGGATGATTCTTGAACAATAAAGTGAGCTCAAGAGTTAGGTTCTGGGTAGATATGAGGAAAGGAAATTGTGTTAAAAACATAAAGGAATCTTTTAACTAGTGTTGTAAGAATATTTTCAAACTCTAAAATCTAGCCAATTAAACATTGGGACAAGTGAATCCGAGCAGCCTCCCCACCCATATAATTAGAAGTCCAACCCATGGTCAACATACCCCAAAACATGACCAGAAATACCCTACATGTGGGATTTGAGGAAGTCAGAGTACCTAAGAATTTTTATGTTTATACTAGTAGGTTGTAGGATTTTATACTAGTAGGTTGTAGGCTTGTAGGATGGCATCTTTGTTCTACAATCATGTAGGTTGAGGTTTTCATCCTATATTCATGTAGGCTAAGGATGCCATCCTATAGGATTGTAGGTTGTCATATGAGCTTACTTGTAACATTTAAGTCGAGGCATTCATCCTATAGGTCTATAAGATGAACTGGCCTATAGGATGTAATGTTATCCTACAAGTAGGCCTACAAGCCTAGGCTATAAAACAATTAAATTTAAGAATTAAAATTTTAAACGATGGCAAAGTGTAGACCACCATGCTACTAGCTAACCTAAATCTAGAGACTATCTATTTTGATTCTCTAGTTATGTTATGAGACTACAAGTTATGTAGTTGAATTGAGTAATATTTATGAATTTGATCACATAATAATCTTTTAATTCACTATTTTGCATAGAATTATAAAGTGCCAAATGTTGTGTTATGATATTTTATGAGATTATGTTATGAACATCTGCATAGAATGTGGTTTATAGCTTATATGGATTGGAAATGCCATTAGTACATTTTTTGTGCACATAATTTACCATATTTTGAGTTTTAAGTGTCAAATGTTGTGTTATGACATTTTATGAAATTATGTTATGAACATCTTCATAGAATGTGGTTTTATAACTTATATGGATTGGAAATGTCATTACTATATTTTGTTTTGCACAAAATTTACCATATTTTGAGTTTTTTCCTATAGTAACTCGGTCTTTCACATGCAAGCTAAGTCATAAAGAATCTGAAACATTGCTTTTAACTTCATAAAAAATAATTCTCCCCATTCTCGAACATACATTAAGCCAGTTTATAATAAATAATGAATCCTCAATTAACTGCAAATTTGGAACTCTTCTAGTTGCAACAATTATTAAAAGTAATTTTATAGATAATAGTTCAACATAATTATTTTACCTCCCACCCAAACAAACATGTTTTGAAGATGATGAAATGAAATTCATTTAAGAACATAATACCACCAACCCTCAACAATTATTAAAAGTGATTTTGACATAGATATTTGACATAGTTATTTGACATCCCAGCTAAACATGCTTTGAAGCTAATGAAACTGAATTCATTTAAGAACATAATATCACCAGCCTCATATGGAGGGGATGCTTTGACTAGCCCCATCAAAACCCCCCAAACCCCTAATTTATCCATAAAATCCTTGACTAGAATTCTTTGAGAAGTGATTAGAGAATCAACTTTGTAACTAGAGAATTTGGATTTGGATTTATCTTACAGAGCACAAGGAAAGAATGGATTTGTCCCCAAATATGAAAGAATTCATATGCAATCAAATGCCCTAAACTACAATAAGTGGCAAAGCATTAAATTAATTAATAAGAAGTTTTTTTCACTATTTGATGAAACTATCAGCAATAGATTCCCTTTGACAACAATCATCCAAACTCGTTTGAAGGTCCATTTCTTCTCAGATAAATCTAAACTATGGATAATAAATTTGATACACATTAATCATCAATTTTCACCTAAAATTGATGGTTACTAGCTTGAATACCTTTGGACAGAAAACCTCCCCTATTGATATTCTAACATCTATTCATTTCCAAATCCAAATGAGTTCTATGAGTTCTATATTATAAACAAACAACGACCTTCATATTGTAGATTTCAACAAAAACGAAAGAAATACAAAGCAAAAGAAAAAGAAAGATATATTTTGTTAAACCATCAAAACTGTTGTTTATCGTTGTTTATCCTAAGAAAATAGAAGAGACAAAAAAAACAAGACCAAAATTATCTGTATAAACAAACAAGTGTGCAAGCCAAAATCTTGATATATATTTTTAATTAAAGGAGACATGACTTTTTGTCTTCTGCATGGAAAGTTCACATTTACCATTGGTAGTATTCTCCATTCATTAAAACACAAAATATTATGATTTTTTTTGTCTCCTTCTAAAAAATGGAGTTTCTCCCTAAATAATATCAACTTTATCCACATCTATTGCAACTGAGAAACAACATTCTAACCTTCGATATAAACGAACTGCAAGATAATCGAAGAGAAAAATCTTTTCATTCTCTTGATCAAATCTCTAGTGGTGCAATATTTGAGGAAAGGTTTGCACCTCAAGGGATTTGTTCCCTCTGAGCACTTGATTGATCCTTAGTTAAGACGGATCTATGATGGTTGCAGTCATGGGTGGTCACACAAAATTTGTAGATGATCAACATTATGTATATGTATATGTCTAAGATTAATTTGATCATTTGAAGCTTACTCATTTTCCTCGGTTAGTTTAAAGTATAGAGTGTTATTGAGAAGGATCAATGTCAAAGTGACACAATTTGTAGATGACCAACATTATGTATATGTGTATGTATAAGATTAATTGAACATTTGAGATTTACTCACTTTCCTGAATTGGTTGAAAGTATATAGAGTATTATCTAGGAGAATCAATGTCAATCTAACTTCTTCAGTTTTTATTATAGTGACATAATTTGTAAATGATATACATTATGTATATGTATATGTCTAAGATTAATCCGATAGTTTTTTGTTAAAAATATAATGTATTATCAAAAAACATCAATGTCATTTTATCTTCTTCAGTTTTTAGTATAGCGACACAATTTGTAAACTATCAAAATTATTTGTATGTATACGTCTAAGATAAAATTGATCATGTTAAATTTACTTAGTTTCCTCAATTTATTGCGAAGATAGAGAGCAGTATTCAGAAGTATACTTCAAGAGTTACATGAGGGATATGTTGAATGATGAAAATGTTGAATGATGAGAAATGTGAATAATAAGAATGTAATCAATTACAAATAGTTTACATTGAAATGAATCTCAATCTATCTTCTTCTTCTTTTCTTATAGTCACACATTTTGGTTTTTCCATGTTTTTATATTGATAATATGAAAAGGGAGGTTCAAATAGTAGACCATACAAATATTTAACTCGAGATATTGCAATGAACGTCATACCTTCTCTCTCTCTCTCTCTCTCTCTCTCTCTCTCTCTCTCTTTCCAATATTAATAGTATCTTTTTCCAACGTCAATCCTTATGACATATGGATTGTTAAACCCCAAGAATGTTTTAAAGGATGTTGGTATTTATTATCTCTTTCAATAGGTGTAAGAATAATTGTTTCAAGAAATGATATTTCTAGTACACTGAATAATTATAACTAAAATAAACACACCCTAATATTTTGCAGTATATCATTGCTTAAATAATTACAAACAATTGATTTCTTTAAATGGTTTTTCATTGTATCATCACTAAAATTAATGTACCTTATTTGTTTTCATTAGGTTATACTAAAATCATTGTAACTACTTGGCCCAACCCTTTCCCTAGCTTGTTAATACAAATTCCAACTGATCTCATCAAAGTCACCTAAAAAACTTGAATTTTTCTTATATCTGTAGGTTTTCTTTGTGCAACGCGTGGACATTCACATCTTGCTAGCTTGCACCCCGTTGATGCTCTTAAAAAATGGAAAAAATAAAATAATTCCACTTTTCGGGGGATGATTTCGGTTGGGCCAATTTCCCAACCTCCCTAAGACTATACCAAAAATAATTGAGCCCCATGAACCTCTCAAGGATGGTATAAATGCACCATTGGGGGCATAGATGAGGAAGAAGAACTAAGGTACAATATCATGTTGATTTTTTTTTAGCAAGCTTCCCTAATCCCTCCATTCTCTGAGTAACATCCCATACCTAGGATGCCAGTTCACACACACCTAATATTTCTTTTTCCTAAGGTTTTTCCTATGTTTATTAGTCTTTATCCAATCTCCTAAAGTTTAGGGAGAATATTCCTCTAGGAGAATATTCTCTTCAGTTTTCACTTCAGTTTGACTAGTTGAGTGGAGTCTAGATGTTGCATTGGTTTTATCACCATGCAACATTGGGATCATCACCAGATAATGCAAATTTTCCTTAGGATCATCACTAAACCAGTGCATTACCCATGATTCCCTAATATCCTCCTCACCTCACAATGTTTCAGTCAGTTAACTGGAGACTAGTAGACTAGTTAACTCAACTAGGTGGAAGTTCACTCCCATAACTGCCCGAGAGACTATACTAGGTGGCAATTCACTCTTGTAATTTATGGTGTGTGTTAATATCACTCTAGACCACCACTATGGTGCATTGGATTCTCCTCTAGTGCACATTGGTTGAGTTATACAAAGTATATCATGTGTAAATTATTCATTATTCATAGGGTTAATGAGAATTCTTCCATTCTTTCTCTCTTGCTTCTTCTTTCTCAATTTCTCTCTGCAAATGTGTGTGGTATTTTATAGCTAGATATATTATTTGTAGTTTCAACACATTTACATGGTATCAGATCTGACAGACTACTAAGCAAAAGATACACCGAATTATTTTTCCAGGTACCAAATATTGAAGACAGCGGAAAAATAGAATTCCCAAAAGAATTCATTATGACACCTTACAATTACTTTGCATGAAAGGAGATAATAATCATGCATATTCAAACCAAAGGATTGCATAGTTTAAAATTGAATACATAGAAAGAACTGACATCATCCATAGAAAAATCCAAGCATCTAAATCGAGTGGATGAAGCATTCAGAAAAATTTGCAGTCTCATCTCTCCCGTTCTCCTTTTTCACATATCTTCCTGTAAAAGCCCCAATGAAGCCTAGACCACATTGGAAGGGATATTTGGAAAATAGGATGAGATGAGGGGACACATGCTCGAGGTTTAATTTCTCACATTGGATCCAAAAAGCTTTGAAAATCTCCAAGATTTCTTTACAAAATACAAGGATTTATTGTCGCAACTCAAATCTTGAGGGGTTGATAAATCTAAAGAGGAGAAACAAATGGTTCTCACCATTATCTCCAAACTTGGTCCTGAATTATCTATTTTCATACCCACATTCCATTCAGTCAAATTCTCCTTTGGAGCCTCCTGGAAGATGCCTTCTCTTGAGGAACTTATTGAATCCCTGACACAAGAGCAAACCAAGCTCATCAATAAGGGAAAACTCAAAGGCCCAAAGGAGCATGCACTTAATGTGAAATATGGAAGCCATCAATATCATAAGTCTCAATATAAATACAAAAGGAAATATCATGCGAATCTGAAGAAGGAAGGGTACTCAAAACCCTTCACTGATGCCTTCGGATCTAAAGGTGGAAAGAGAAGAAAAGAGGAGAAATGCACATACTTCCATAAAGGAGTCCATCCAAAATCCACATGCATGCAGAAAAAAATAGATATAATGACTCAAATAATTCATCAAAACAACCTTGGAGATTGCATCCCCAAGGGTTCCAAGAAGAAGAACCCAGAAGATCAAAATCCCAAGAAAGGCAATTCTAGCCATGCCTTGATTGCCATAACTCCTTTGTCGATGATTGGATCGTAGATTCAGGAGCATCACATCACATGGATGCCAAAAATAAGTCTATTCTTAATTGGATTCATGCAAAGGTACTCCTATTCTGATGGGAGACAACTCTCCAGTCGAGGTCACCGACAAAGGAAGGATTGAACTCACCAACGAAAGCTTCAAGAATGTGCTAGACGTTCCCAAACTTTCCATCAATCTTCTCTCTGTGTATAAGATGATGAATTCCTACACTAGAAAGAAAATAGTATTCACACCTAATTCAATGGAGATCTATGAAATGCAAACCAATTACAGGGTTGCTACCANNNTACTGCTTACCCATGCTGATGAAAGTAGTAGGATATGGAATGAAAGGTTCAGGAATTTTAATTTCATATATATGCAACAACTTGTAAATAAAGGATTGGTTGATGGTCTACCATACATCCATTTCTCCAAAGGAATTTGTGAGGGATGTGTTCTTGGAAAACACCCTCAAGAGAAATTTGACAAAGGAAAGACTCAAGGAGATTCCTCTCCTTTAGATCTTATCCATAGTGACCTCATGGGACCTTTTCCGCATCCATCAATCAACAAAGTGAGGTATGTTCTCATTTTTGTTGATGATTTCTTACGTTTCACATGGATTTACTTTCTCAGGCTAAAATCAGAGGTCTTTCAACACCTCAAAGATTTCAAATCCCTCGTTAAGACATAGTTAGGAAAGAAAATCAAAGTCCTCCAAACTAATAATGGGGGAGAGTGTGTCAATCATGAGATCCATAATATTTTTCATGAGGTAAAGATTCAATTGCAGTGCACAATTCCCTATACTGCGTAGCAAAACAGAGTTGCTGAGCGAAAAAACAGATCTCTAAAAGAGATGGCATCTTGCATGCTACATGCAAAGTCACTACCACAGAGACTATGAACTGAAGAACTTAATTGTGAAACCTACATCCAAAAAATATCTCCCCATAGATCTGTCAAGGACAAGACCCCCTACGAGGCTTGGAGCAGGCTCAAAATGGAAGTCACCCATTTTTTTATTTTTGGTTCATGCGCATGGGCCCAGATTCCCTCTGAAGAGAGGAAGGAACTTGATCCACAGAGCAATGAGTGTATTTTTGTAGGATACTCCAATGGTGTGAAGGGATACATACTTATTGATCTTTCCCTGGATCGACTCATCATTAAGAGAAGTGTCCAATTCGAGGAAAGTGTCTTGCATGTACCTCAGTATTTGCATGCATACACCTTCATTCTTCCACCTATTCGAGATGATGAGCATGCACAT
>JASDQU010883348.1:0-18106 GCA_032191745.1 Picea mariana
GTAAGCCCACTTCACCTTGCACTTTAAAGAACGTGCAGGTTCTCTTGGATCCAACGATGGTCGGACCTCGCGCTCGGATCTACCGCCAAAGATCTTTCCTCCATCTGTGCGCTCATCCTATCTGAGTTCAGATCTGATGGTCATCGAGAATTCTGAATGGGATCCAACAATTACTGTCACTTCCCCTCCCGAGCTTACGCATCCTTCTGACTTGGAAGAATTTCTTAGTGTCAAAGGCCTCGACCTTTAATCCGCCTGAGATCCTGATTACGCTATCTCTCTTGAGCTTTGGCAATGAGTTAAGCTTGTCCCTGGTGCACACCTACGCATTGTGTGCGACTCTGCGGTAATCCTCCTGAGCTTACATTGTTCCTATTTTTCCATCGATGCACACTCTGATCTTGCCATCAATGACAAGCACACTCTGCACTCTGCGTGCACCTCTACACTATCTCTTCTGGTCTTCACGATCTTTCTCTACTACATCTCCTCAAAATACTTCTGGTGCCTGCCTAGCACATTGTACCTGTACTCAAGCCATCATCGTTGTTGTACTAGCCATCAATGAAAAGCATACACTACCTATAAAACATGCCAACAATCTAACAACAATCCATCTAACCAATGCTATCTAACAATAAAATCGTTGTCTGGTCATGGCATTGTTTTCCAACAGTAATAAGTTGTCTTAAATCTATACAATCATAAAAATGTTGTCCACAATCAATATCTAACCAATAAAATCGTTTCATAGCAATATCGTTGTGTGAATACATGTAAGAGAAAATTTAAAAATTTACCAAAAATTGGATCTCTGCCCAACAAAAATCGTTGTGTGAATACATTTAAAAGCGAATTCAAAACTCTACCAAAAATTGGATCTCTACCCAGCAAAATCATTATGTGAATACATTTAAAGGAAAATTTAAAACTCTACCAAAAAAAATTGATCTCTACCTAGCAAAGTCGTGGGTGAATACATTAAGGGTGAATTTAAAACTGTACCAAAAAAATGGATCTCTGCCGAGTAAAGTCATGGTATGAATACAGTAAGGGTGAATTTAAAACTCTACCTAAAAAAAATGGAACTCTGCCCAACAAAGTTGTGGTGTGAATACATTAAGGGAGAATTTAAAACTCTACCCCCCAAAAATGGATCTCTGCCCAACAAGGTCGTGGTGTGAATACAATAAGGGCGAATTTAAAAATCTACCAAAAAAAATGGATCTTTGCCCAACAAGTCATGGTGTGAATACAGTAAGGGAGAATTTAAAACTCTACCCAAAAAAATGGAAACTCCTAACTATGTATGTTGTCTAGCATTGATATGATGTCTAAAAATTATGATATCATTGTCCTTAACGTTAAAATTTATGGAAATCGCTTTCAGATAATCAGGTAAACACAAACATATCATTAAAAGAAAAACACAGACATATCATAATAATTCGTTGTCAGGCAGATGTAGATTCACTGTGTTTTATAAATTCATTGCGTAGATATGCAACCATATGTGGATTCACAATGGTAAGTAAATCTCTATTCATTGCCATTCAAAATAAATGCTATTCAAATGGAATCGATTCATAGTGGTAAATACAACGTTATTCACTATCATTCAAATGAAATGCTATTCAATGTAATCAATTCGCAGTGATAAATTAAATCATTGTTCATTGCCATACAAATCAAATGCTATTCAAATGTAATCAATCGCAATGGTAAGGGATGGAAAGGAAAATGGATTTTCCCCTTCTTTGCAAGGAGCCAAGGAATCAAAGTTTATTCCTTCAGAGATTAATCATTCAACACCGAGATAATCTATCACAAGAAAACTCAGAAATAATCAATCTCAAAAAAACCCAGAGATAATCAATCACAAGAAAACGCAGAAGTAATCTGTCTAAAAAATACAAAATAAATCAATCACAAGAAACCTCAGAGATTTATCATTTAGCAATGAATCAATCACATGCAGATATACTCATTCACAGAAATGAAAAATTGGAGATTAATCATAAGAGAAAAATGCAGAGATAAGTAAGGGATAGATAGTTGGGCGAAAAATTATCCTTCACTTATTATCCATGCATAGGAAAGTAGGGCATTTGAATCTATAAGTCTTTAAAAACCGGAGTCATGACCATCGATTCGTCTCTTGGTCAACTGCTCATGCACAAAATACTAACTTAAGGATAAGGGATAGAAGACAAAAACACAATTTTTCATCGTATTAATCAATAAAAACAAACACACAGAAGTCATTGCAATGAGAGTTTTGGTTCACCATGGGAAATCAATTAAAAATACCGCAAGCATAAGGCTGGGATGAATTTAAGTTCTTTGATCATAAAACGTTGATCTCATCAAGCCAATTTGTTGAAGATAAAAATGAAATCTCTGGATAGTGTTACGCTGAATAAAGCATAAACTTTAACAAAGTAGAAGTACATTATTGAAGGCGCGGTAACAATATTTAAACTACCATTCAATACAAATATACACATGCGTACCATAGCCAAATGTGAAAGGTCTGATTCATTGTCTTGCACATGCTTCATCTAGCTTCAACTTACCAACTGATGTGACCTCACCAGTACCTCCCAGCCAACGCTAGGGGTACTCTTCTTCCCCTTGAGCCCCCCGAGCCGCAAAGGGGTCACAAACATGATACCAGAGAATGCTAGCACCCAGCTCGCCTTGCAAGTTCGAACTACCACTCGTTACCCGAGCTGGGTATCCCAACTCCCACAAGAGAAATCTCAGTCAAGATAAAATTTCAGTAGTGTAACGTTACGCAAAAAGATGAGTCTCATACTTTTCCTCCATCTTTTTTATAGATTTTTTAAATAATTAGTTTCCCAAATTCTCATTAAATTCTTTTTTTAGTTAATTAATTTAGAGAAACCTCCTCTGTACATATGTTGCCCGATCCCCTCATTGCACCAGAAAGTCAATTTTATTAATTAATTAAATATTCCTATTTCCCTCATCTACCTAAGATCATTCCCAAAAACGCTCCTCTATGTCCCAAAATTCCCTTACACTTCTTAAATGACTTATGCCTTACTTGATTTTTAGTTGAGTTCATAATTAGAAAGTTCTAAAGGCAAGATTCCTTACTAAGTTAGACATTCAGTTTTTTCTTTACGTTTCCCCCTTTCTTTAAGTTCCCCCCTGCCCCCCTTTTTTTTAGTTTCCCCCTTTTTCCTTTTTAACTAAAAAAATCAATTTAGCAAGTGTAGATAAAACAACTATTTACCCTTTTTCCTTTTTAATTAAAAATTAATTTATCAAGTGTAGATAAAAACAACCATTTACCCTCTTTTCTTTTTATCTAAAAGTTAAATTAGAAAATGTAGATAAAAACAACCATTACCCTCTTTTCTTTTTAACTAAAAATTAAATTAGCAAATGTAGATAAAAACAACCATTACCCCTTTTTAAAAATTTAATCTTCCATTATAATTTTGACTTTAATAAATAAGTTTGAATTTCGTACCCCCCTTCTTGTAACATGTTTATTTATCATTAATTTTTTTTGACCACATCTTCTACTTAGGCCTAGGTTTTAATTTCACTAGGTTGGGTGACATATTTTTTTAGGAAAACAAATTGTTTTTAAGCCTTACTTATCACATCATTTATTTTAAGGCCGACTAGTTTTATTCACTTACGAGTTAAAATCCGGATGTGCCCTTCAGGATGCACTAGGTGCTCCAAGGGTGCCACTTGCCTGTTTTTGTTTTCCTTGCACAATGTGCCCTTCAAGGCACACTACGTGCTCCAAGGGTGCCACTCGCCTCTTTCTATTTTCCTTGGGCGACGTTCCCTTCAGGATGCACTACGTGCTCCAAGGGTGCCACTCGCCTCTTGACTGAATTTGGTAGATGTCAAACCCATGGAGTCAATACTCCTCTAGGTGATCTTGTGGGAGACTAAGGGCCTCTAAGGAATAAGACCCATGCCATATTGCGCGCCCCTTAGAATCATTATGACCGACTGTCACAGTCTGCCCTCATGATATAGTGGGTCTTCTTGAACTAGGTAATCGTTAACCTATAGTTTGAGCCATGGCGGAAGTGATAGTAGGTTGTGGAAGGGCTGCTGCCACACCTCTCCCTCAATGTCTCTAGTTGTCATGCGTGACCCTTCTACTCCAAATGTGAGTCTGTTCAGCAAGCTATCGTCAACTTGCATCCATCAATGAATCATGTCAACAATAATACTCAATCATCATAACATCTAATCATATGTACATATGTCATATCAACAACATTCAAACCCCAATAGTACCCTCCTTGACTCGATTCAGAGTCCAAGGGGTTTCATCGATGCCTCTGCATCCTCAATGTCCAGAGTCTTGCACACTCAGGAGAACCCAATCATTAACACCTATCTAGGTAAATACAAAAAAATTACATATAATCATATCCATAATATCTCATAATCAAAATCAAATAGCCAATAGTATAATAATCTAGATCACTTGCAAGCAAGTGTGCTCAAAGAATAAGTTCACTCAGTCCAAGCAAGAGTGGGATGTTACATACAACCCCTCTTGGTTTAAACTTCGTCCCGAAGTTTCACAGTATATAAGTGCCAAAATAAAGTGTATCACAATATCACAAGTCTATCTATCACACAAAAATTGAAATTGTTGGCGCATATCGTATGCGTCCTCCTAGGTCGTCGAGTGCAGACTATATTTGTCCCATTGGACCTTGACCTGATCTACTATTCAACATCGTAGCTATCAAATGTGATGGTCCAGAATGAGGATTGGCTCCACCGTGAGTGTACCCTCGTCAGATACCTGTAAGGATATTGTAACATCCTCGACCATCAACCCCACTGTCAGGCAACTCTACTACACAAAACATTCTCATACATATATATAACATACATATTTAATGGAATTTAAAAAAAAAAATACAAAGTAACCAAAGAATTACTTACAACATACATAATTAATGGAAAATAGCCATAATTCATACTTGCAACATGATACATGATAACATTTCAAAGACACAAACATGCATCACATATAAATTAAGTACAAAATTAATACTTATCTTTAAACTAGAGTAATTCCACCAACTACGTGCAAACCTTCCACGAACCTCCTAGCCTCAGACAATGCTGCTCATCATTCTCAACAGTGGGTCACCCTCAAGCTGGGACTAAGCTCCACCCAAGGCAAGGGAATCCTAGACTAGGCTGATGCTACAAGAAAACTGCACAGTACAACTGGAAGGATTCTCTCCAGGAGCCTTCTTACGAACACTACTCATAGACTCTCATTCCCCACATATCCGTTCCACCTGGGAGTATACACCTTCACAAGAAGGGTCCATCGGTTGCTTCACCTCCCTCTTTGGGTCTCGACAACAACCCAGATCAGGAATTCTTAGAGCTTAGTAGTTGGTGCTTGAATCTCTCTGGGAGAAAACTACTTCCCAACAGACTCTCTCACCTGGAGAGAGCTACTCACAGACCTAACAAGCTACCTATTCTACCACGGGCCTAGCAACCCGCTTCTTCAACACACTCCTCGAATCAACTCCAACTAGGTGAGAACAATAGCAACGGTTTGAAACTCATTCACACAAGGATGACAGTAGCAACAACAGATGGGCATGGCATCGTAGGTGACAACAACCCACGCTAAATCACGACATAGCTAAGGCAATTACCCAGGTGTCGGGTTCCTCAGAAGACACAGAACGACTCACGGATTTCAGGTTTTAGGATGTGTGACAAGAAAATTATGCAGAGGTCGATGATGGAGGCCAAACGAAGAGACTAGACAAAATTCACGGGAATACACCGGTTGGCTTCACGGCTCTGGTTTTTAGGAATGTGTGGTTATGCCAAGGTTCCACGTAGAGGAAAAATGGGTTCCTATGGAGGATCAATCCATGGGTTTTTCCCACTAGTTTCAAGGTGCTGGGCAAGAAAAATTCTGAGGTCGATCACAGAGGTCTCACGGTTTCAGACGGAGGATCGGGAAACTGGTAGAATGAACCCCCAACTTAGCCGACGCTTAAGCATTTAACTGCATGCACCCAGGTTAACACTTGTCTTCCTGGAGCTAAATGCGTTCCCTTTTTGCACATGTTGGAGCTGCAAGAATTTCCTCTCCCAGGACTTAGGATAAAAACATGTCCTCTCACACTGCTTTGGAATAATAATAATTTATTATTCTGAAGGACTTAAGCCCCTAATCTTAGCCCCTGTTTCCAACTTTTCAACCCCTTTTCCCTTACCCACTCTATGCAAGCTTAGTCCCCCATCACTCTTTCTTCGTGGTCAATCTGAACGCAACAATGTTTAATCTTTATTAATGTTCTGCATAATTACATATACCAATATAGGCTCTTGGCATTTAACACTTAGGCTTTCCGGCTTAATAAACACATAAGCCCACTAGCTTATCAACACTCGACTCACCAACCTACAAAACATGATTATAATTCATAAAAATGATTACAATTCATACTATAACTGGGGCACGTCCTTGGGGTATTACAATCCTCTCCCCTTATTTTTTCATTTTCCTCAATGCAACTATTTACACAACATCAACAAGATTTTCAAAATATTCAAAACGATGCGGGTATCCTACCCGCATAGCATCTTCATGCTCCCATGTCGGGTCCTCAGGACCGTACCAGGTCCACTAGACCTCTACAAGACCTATGGCTCTATTCCAGAGTTGTTTTCTTCTCAGTCCAATATGTGCATAGGATGCACTTGCAAGACACCTTCTTGCTCCACCTAAATCACATTCCAATCGATTACATGATTAACATCAGATATATATTTCTTAAGCAATGAAATATGAAACACATTATGTACATTCACGTATGCAGGTAATGCAAGCATATATGCAACTGGCCCAATCCTTTATAGGATTTCAAATGGCCCACAAAATCTGTCTACCACTTGGAACCGTTTCCCAGCCTCAGGGAACTTCTATTGGCTTTCACTTTCAGGAAAATATGATCGCTCACTTTAAACTCTCTGTGGGTTCTATTTTGATCAGCATAACTCTTCTTCCTATCTTGGGTAGCTTTCAAATTCTTCTTAATTTTTAGCATTTTCTCTTCGATTTCCTTGAGAAACTCTGGCCTAACTACTTCCCTATCAACTGGATTATCCCAGCTTACTGGAGTATTTCACTTTTTTCCATAAAATGCTTCAAATGGGCTCATCTTCAATGATGCTTGATACGCATTGTTGTAGGCGAATTCTACCAAGTGTAGGTAGTCTTCCCATTTAGATGGTTTGTCCATCACATACATCCTTAGTATGTCTTCTATCACTTGATTCACCTGCTCTGTTTTCCCATCAGACTCAGGATGATAAGCTGTGCTAAAGTTCAGATTCATTCCAAATCCTTTGAATAACCCTTTCCAAAATTTGGAGGTGAATTTTGGGTCTCTCTCAGATACAATTGTCTTGGGAATACCATGCAATATTTTTACTTCCCTCATATATATATTGACAACATTAGTTTCCTTGTGAGGAGTCTTCAATGGAATAAAATGGGAATCTTCTGTAGGATTTTCCACCACCACCAGGATTGAATCATGTTGCTTGCCTGTTCTGGGAAATCCTCTGATGAAATCCATTGTCATTACCTCCCATTTCCAATCCAGAATGGGTAAAGGTTGCAACAACCCTGCTGGGTGCCTGTGCTCAACTTTACCCTTCGGTCACTCCATACATCTAGCAATGTATTATGCAATCTCTTTCTTCGTACCTGGCTAAAAGTAATGGCTCTTTTCTACTGCCACAATTTTATGATATCCAGGGTGCCCCACATAAGGCACATTATCCATTTATTTTAAAATCATAAGTTTCAAGTCCTGGGCATTAGGTACATAATTTTTTTTCTTGTATAGAAGTGTTCCATCAGTTTCCAATTTATAATTCTCCACTTTTTGTGGCATCTCACCTTCCTGTAGCTTTGCTACCAAACCCCTGTACTGCAAATCTGCATCTGAAGCTTCCAAAATTATTCCCTTAATATCAGTTTGGTAGATGCTAATGGATGTAGCATGTAATTCATGCACTCTCCTGTTGAGTGCATCAACCACTTTGTTTTCCTTTCCTTTGATATGATTGATATCAAAGTCATAGTCACAAAGAAATTCCAACCACCTACTCTGCCTAGAATTCAAGGTTGGTTGATCAAACAAATATTTTAGACGGTTGTGGTTTGTCCTCAGTTCGAATATCCTTCCCATGACGTAATGCCTCCATTTATTTAGAGAGTGTACTATGGCTGCCAACTCCAAATCATGAGTTGCATAGTTCCTTTCGTGCTCTTTCAAATTTCTGGATTCATAACAAATTAAGAATCCATTATGACTGAGGACTCCTCCCAGTCCTTCTTTGCATGAATCTGTGCACACCATGGAATCTTCATTTGGATCTGCAATCCTTAGGATTGGAGCACTGGTTAATAGTTGCTTCAATTGATGGAAGATTTTCGCACATTCTTCTGTCCACTGAAATTTCTTCTCCTTCCTTTGCAAGGAAGTGATGGGGTGAGCTATCCTCGAGAACCATGTGATAAACCTTTTGTAATAACCAACTAGATCCATAAAGGATCTGACTTACGTCACGTTCTTTTGTGTTGACCATTCTCTGATGGCCTCAATCTTCTCAGGACCTACATCTATCCCATCCTTCGAAATAATATGCCCCAAGTAATGTATCTGCTTTTGATAAAATGAGCACTTTCTCAACTTGGCATATAGTTGGTTCTCTCTTCGCACTTTCACCACCATCCTCAAATGATGTTCATGCTCTTTATTCTACTTGGAATACACCAAAATGTCATCCAAAAAGACTATGACAAACTTGTCCAGATAGTCTCTAAATACCATTCATTAGGCACATAAAAACAACGGGCGCATTTGACAACCCAAATAGCACCACTGTGAATTCATAATGACCATACCTTGTTATGAAGGCGGTCTTGCTGATGTCTTCATCCTTTATTCTTACCTGGTGATATCCTGCTCTAAGATCTATTTTCAAAAATATCTTAGCATCCTTCAACTAATCAAAGAGATCATCGATCCTCGACAGAGGATACTTGTTCTTAATAGCCACTTTGCTCAACTGTCTGAAATCGATGCACAATCTCAATGTCCCATCTTTCTTCTTCACGAACAAGACTGGGGCACCCCAAGGTGACACACTTGGGCCTATATACCCCTTCTTCAGAAGCCCTTCAAGATGAAACTGTAGTTCTTTCATCTCTGGCGTACTTATTCTGTAAGGAGCTTTTGACATTGGAGCTGCTCCAGGCATCAAGTTTACAGAGAAGTCAATATCTCTCTTTGGTGGTAGTCCGAGTACCTCCTAGAATACAGTTTCAAACTCTTTTAGTACTGCATGATATTCAACATTCGACACCTTATCCTTGGGTGTTTCCTCCACATGGGCTGCAAATAATTGACAACCTTTCTTGTAGCACTTCTTCAACTATATTGCTGAGATTTATCTGATAGAAACAACTCTGAGAATTCCTTGGACTGTTTTCTGATTTCCTTCCTCATCTAGGAAAGTGAATTCCTTGTTACGACAGTCCAAGATGGCATGGTGTTGGTCCAATTAGTCCATCCCAATTAGACAGTCATAAGAACCTAAAGGCATAATATTCAATTCATCCTTTGTGCTCAGTCCACTCATCTCCACTAGACATGACGTAACTAACTCAGTGAATTTCCTCTTGGTTCCTGTAGCCATCTACACTAACCAAGAATTTTCATGTTTGCTTTTCAAAAATTGAAAACTTTCCATCACTCTAGGATCTATATAACTATGACTAGCCCCTGAATCAATTAAAATAATAAAAGCATGGTTGTTGATCATACATTTCACTTCAATCATGTGTGACTGATATTCTACTTGCTTGTTGTCCAGGTCTACGTAGGTTCTTGGTATTCTACTGCCCATGTCTTCCACTGTTTCAGCTTGTTGAACATTATGGAAAACTCTCACTTTGCCATTTTTGCGGGGACAATATTTGTACTTGTGGTTCCCGTGATAGCCCCAACACTGAATGGGCATATGCCTTGGCCTTTGTCCTCCTACATCAGCCATTCTGGTAGGAGATGGGCTTGAACTATTGTGTTCCCTCCTCTTGGAGAGACCTTGGGAGTGATGATGGTGTCTACCAACACTCCTTGATCTTCTTCCCTTATAATTCTGGTGAATCCATGTTTTGTTCGCGTTACTCTCCTTGTCTAACCTCATTTATATTCTCTCCGGACTCTTCATCAACTTTAAGTTGAATTCTCTCTGTTGTTCCTTAGCTTTCATAAGCTTATTGTTGTCTTTTCAGTTAGTCTGGGCATCTTTCTGCAAACAATCAATGATTTTCATCATATGCCCTTCCTTATCTATCTCTTCTCCATGTCCATTAGAGTTCGATTCTTCAACTCCCAAATGGACATCCATTCTGTTTGCTTCATTCTCTTAACTGGAAGAAGTCCGTGCTTATTCAATTTATTTTCACTTAGTGGAAATTCTATTCAGTTCTAGCACTCGTTAAACTTCTGCAAACACAATGTGTAGTCAACCGAAATTTGTCAGGTCATCATTCCTTAACAAATCCCACAAATTCAAAAACCAATCTGATTCAAGAAAATGTCCAGTTTTCATTCTCTGTGATTATCATTCAATCAAGAATCCCTACATATTTCTTCTTTCAGAGCTCTGCTCTGCTAATTTTTCGGGCACTAGCCCCTTCCTCTCAGTCCCCAGCCCACGTGACCATGGATCGTGACCAAGCACTAGATCAATAAGCTCTTACTCAGGCCTTCGGCCTAGTAAATTTCCAAAGCACAACACAACACTCTCTTAGAGTCCAATTTACTAAACTCGAGTAGTAGGGCGGATCAACCATCCACGTCTACTTAGCATCCGATGGTTGACACTCACTATGGAACCTCAGGTGTCTGGGTTTTAGGACTTTGGGACTTCAGTTTCTGGAAGCTTTCTTCTTGCCTCCCTTTTAATCTCCCAAATTATGAACTTCTGGCTTCTCTATCCTCCGAGTCCACATAGTACAGTTGTCACCAACTAAGGTGATGGCATGTGGTACACCTAGAAAGGTCCACATCACCTGTAGCGATGTCTCCTGGCTCGACCACGTGTATTCTCTCACTCTGAAATTTCAAGATTCAGAATTTTGTGCATCAACACTTTCCCCTTCTCCTGATTGCTACAGTTCCGGACTCTCCTTGGACAATCGAAGGTCCTTATCTCTCCCGAAACCAACGATCGAGATCCACTTCATGATTCCTTACATCAGAGGTGTTCACCTCTCTTCACTTTCAATATTTCGATTTTGGGAATTCTGAAGGGTTCTCACGACTAACTCGTGCGTGACTTCTCAAGATGTAACGGTCAATATCTCCCCTCATATCTACAGTGTATATATCCTTCAGACTTCAGAGATTCGGGATCCATCCTTTCTCTTACCTTTACATTCAGTTTCATTGACGTCGCGAAGTACAAAGTGCTTCCAATTTAACATTTCTGTACTTTCTCCAGATCTGACGGTCATAAACGTTTTCCTCTCCTTTCGAATAGATCTTATGGCTCTAACACCCCAAGTGTTGAGCTCTCACTCTCTCTGTGGTCAAATACCATGCTCGTTGTGGTTTTATTCTACCGGTACTCCTTCTGAGCTTCGTAACATGACCAAGTAACCCCTTTGCACTCAAGAATGCTTCTGAGGTCCAAAATTGGTTCCTCCTAACACAATTTCCACTCAAAACCTTGGGTCCAAAGACCACTTATCCGACCCATTCAGGCTTAGTGTTGAAACCATTCTCTGATAACATATTGTAACGTCCTCAACCATCAACCCCACTGTCAATAAACGCTAATATGTGGAAAATTCTCATACATATATATAACATGCATATTTAATGAAATTTAAACAAACAATACAAATTAACCGCAGAATTACTGCTAACATACATAATTAATGGAAAACAATCGTAATTCATACTTGCAATAGAATACATGATAACATTTCAAAGACACAGGCATGCATCACATATAAATTAAGTACAAAATTAATACTTATCTTTAAACTAGATTAATTCCACCAACTATGTGTAGACCTTCCACTAACTTCCCAGCCTTAAACTAAGCTGCTCATCACGCTCAGCAGTGGGTCACCTCGAGATGGGACTAAGATCCACCCGAGGCAAGGCAATCCTATACTAGGCTGAGGTTACAGGAAAAATGCACAGTACAATCGAAATGATTCTCTCTAGGTGCCTTCTTACGCCCACTACTCACGGACTCTCATTCCCCACATGCTTGTTCCACCCACGAGTATACGCCATCACAAGAACAGTCCATTGGTTGTTTCACCTCCCACTCTGGTTCTCGGAAACATGCTGGATCAAGAATTCTCATAGCTTTGTAGCTAGTGGTGGATTCTCTCTAGGAGAAAACCACTTCCCAGGAGACTCTCTCACTTGGAGAAAGTTGCTCATAGGTCTGACAACCTGCCTCTTCTACCACAGGTCTGACAACCCACTTCTTCAACAAACTTCTCGACTCATCTCCATCCAGGTGAGGACAATAACAACGGTTCGACACTCATTCACATAGGGGTGACAATAGCAACAACATATGGGCATGGCACTGCAGGTGGAAACAACCCATGCTAAAACATGACATGGATAAGGCGATTACCTAGGTGTCGGGTTCCTCAGAAGACACAGAACGGCTCATGGATTTCAGGTTTCAGGATGCGTAACAAGAAAATTATGAATAGGTCAATGATGGAGGCCAAACACAGAGATCAGATGGAATTCATGGGAATACACCGGTCGTCTTCACGGTTCTGGTTTTTAGGAATGCGTGGTTATGTCAACACAGAGAAAAAATGGATTCAGATGGAGGATCAGTCCATGGGATTTTCCCACTGGTTTCAATGTGCGGGGCAATAAAAATGTCGACGTCGATCATAGAGGTATCACGGTTTCAAACAGAGGATCAGGAAACTGGCAGAACGAACCCGCAACTCAGCTGACACTTCAGCCTTTAATTGCACGTGCCCAAATCGAGACTTGTCTTCCTGGAGCTACATGTGTTCCCTTTTTGCACACGTTGGAGATGCATGCGTTGCCTCTCCTAGTACTTAGGATAAAAACATGTCCTTTCACATAGCTTTGGAATAATAATAATTTATTATTCTCAAGGAATTAAGCCCCTCTTTCCAACCTTTCAACCCCGAATTACCTCACCCACCCTATGGAAGCCTAGTCCCCCATCACTCTTTCTTCGTGGTCGGTCTACACGCAATGATGTTTAATCTTTATTAATGTTCTGCATAATTACATATACAAATACAAGCTCCTGGCCTTTAACACTTAGGCTCTCCGACCTAATAAACACATAAGCCCACCAACTTATCAACACTGGGCTCACCATCCTACAAAAGATGATTACAATTCATAATATAACCGGGGCACGTCCTTGGGGTATTACAATCCTCTCCCCTTATTTTGGCATTGTACTCAGTGCAACTCTTTACACAACATCAACAAGATTTTCAAAATCTTCAAAAGGATGTGGGTATTCTTCCTGCATAGCATCTTCATGCTCCCATGTCATGTCCTTCAGACTGTACCAGGTCCATTGGACCTTTACGATCCCTATTGCTCGATTCCAATGCTGTTTGATTTTCTGGTCCAATATGCACACAGGATGCACTTGCATGACACCTTCTTGCTCCACCTGAATCACATTCCAATCGATTACATTATTAACATCAGGTATATATTTCTTAAGAAATGAAATATGAAACACATTATGTATAGTCATGGATGCAGGTAATGCAAACATATATGCAACTGGCCCAATCCTTTCTAGGATTTCAAATGGCCCACAAAATTTGGCTGCCAAATTGGAACAGTTTCCTAGCCTCAGCGAACTTCTATTGGCTTTCACTTTCAGGAAAGCATGATTGCCCACTTTAAAATCTTTGTGGGTTTTGTTTTTATCAGCATAACTCTTATGCCTATCTTGGGCAGCTTTCAAATTCTGCTTAATTTTTAGCATTTGCTCTTCCATTTCCTTGAGAAAATCTAGCCCAACTACTACCCTATCAGCTGGATTATCCCAGCTTACCGGAGTATTGCACTTTCTGCCATAAATTGCTTCAAATGGGATCATGTTCAATGATGCTTGATCCCCATTGTTGTAGGCGAATTCTACCAAGTGTAGGTAGTCTTCCCATTTAGATGTTTTGTCCATCATATACATCCTTAGTATGTCTTCTATCACTTGATTCTCCCACTCTGTCTGCCCATCAGACTCAGGAAAATAGGTTGTGCTACAATTCAGATTCGTTACAAATCCTTTGAATAACCCTTTCCAAAATTTGGAGGTGAATTTCGGGTCTCTGTTAGACACAATTGTCTTGGGAATACCGTGAAATCTTTCTACTTCACTCATATAGATATCGAAAACATTGGCTGCTTTGTGAGTAGTCTTCAATGGAATAAAATGGGCAGCTTTTGTAAGCTTGTCCACCACCACCATGATTGAATCATGCTGCTTGCTTGTTCTAGGCAATCCTGTGATGAAATCCATTGTCACTACCTCCCACTTCCACTCCAGAATGGGTAAAGGCTCCAACAACCCTGTTGGGTGCCTGTGCTAAGCTTTTCAACGAATTTGTTTGTTGATGTATGTACAAATAATGAAGGAGATCGGTTTGAATTAATATGGAAGTGTAGAAGTAATTAGAGTGATTAACATAATTCAATTATTAATACCCATTTCAAATTTAAGTGTTTACAAGTTTGTTTTTTATTTATTTATTTAGGGGTGGAGGCCAAGGGCTTCCCATTGTGATTCCGAGGGAGTTTAACACTGCCAGGAATAAATAAGGTACACGGAAATTCAGTAATTCACAAATTCAATATTCAAGATTTGAGGGGGTTTAGCACTGCCAGGATTATAGAAGGTACACGGAACTTGATTTGACAGCGCTTCGTACTGCACAGCTGTTAAGCAACTCGGCACGGGCCCGGCTGAGCGAATTTCTCTCAACGCTTCGTACTGCAGAGCTGTGAAGCAACTCGGCACAGCACGGGCCTGGCCAATCGAATTTCTCTATACTACTAGGAAGGTCTCAAAACTGTGAAGCAACTCGGCAGGGAGAGAATTTCTCTCCCAGCTGTGAAGCAACTTGGCAAGGCAATTTGATTTGACAGCGCTTCGTACTCCATAGCTGTGAAGCAACTCAGCAGGGGGTCATAGTGGTTTTCTTCTGGTTAATTTTTACGAGTTTTTTATCATAATTCTCATTAATTAAGTCGAAAGGTGTATATTTATTGGAGATGGGCACAATTAATGATCTTTTAATCTTAAATTCTAATCTGATGGTCATGCATTGAAGATGCTGGCATATTCTTAGTCGTCCTCCAAAATCAATGAGTCAGATTTATTGTTGATAACTTCTTTGCATTTATAAATGCTTTCCTTAACCTGTTTACTTTTTAACATTTACCTAATCATATTAAAAAATCACTGTAACATCATATGATTACCACATTTAAATGATTAACTTTTGAAATTCTTCAACTGTCCATCCGTGACTAAGATGTAAATGATTTGTTTTCTGTTTGGGATTTAACCACTATTTGTGTAATAGGCTGAGAAGTTCACAGTTTCTTCATGCATAGGCTTTCACTAAGCAAGACTTTTTATTTGTGGTTCGTTCGGTATTCACCAGCCGGGAGTTAACGGCTGTGCTAGTGTTATGCTTTCGTTACATACCCACAAGTGTTATGTTGTCGTTACATTCCAATACCTATTCTGGTAAATTGGAAAACACTATAAACACTATGAATGGAAAAAGGAATATGACATCAACATCAGAACTCTATGAATGGAAAAAGGACTATGACATCAACATCAGGAGCAACTCTCTAATTGATTGTGATTTATAGATTTTTATAGATTTATATCTTCTTTCACCATCTACTATGGATGTGATGTGCTAGTATTATTTAACTATCGGTAACAACCGACAACCAGAAGGCCATAGCGTTTGAAATGACAACTCTTCTCTTCTCTTACATCAACTCTTCTCTTCTCTTACATTGGTGAAATGACAATCTTTCCTCTGGCTCGCCCGCTTTCCTGATGTATAAAGCCTCTATAACATCAGAGAATGAATACGGGCTCTTTGGATCGATCACTGGTTTCAATTTCTCACTTTCTATGTAAGGTTGCAGCTTTTCCAGGTTATGGGCGCTGGGTATTAGCTCGAAAAATTGATCCCTGGGATGAGACTGAAACGAAGCTATGTCCAGATCTTTGGCTACCACATGAGACTTCGTTGAATCCCCTGCAAATGAATTAAAAAACAAAAAACTTCCATTAGATTACATCATCTTTGCATTGGAAGCCAAGCGAAGCAAAATAAGTGAGTGAGTGACTTACCTATGGTGTCAAATACGAAATCGAATTTCTCGGAGACCTGATCGTAGCTCTGCTTGGTATAATCAATGACCAGATCAGCCCCGAGGCTTTTCACGAAGTCGAGTTTCCCAGTGCTAGCCGTGGAAACAATCCTGGAAGCTCCATAGACATGCTTCGCCAGCTGAATGGCCAGGCTACCCACTCCGCCCGCTCCTCCCACTATGAACACGCTCTGCCCCTTCTCAAACTTCGCTATATCGAACGCTTGCTGAGCAATCAGTACCGAAAGCGGCAAACTCGCCGCTTCCTCGAACGATAAATTTGTGGGCTTCGGCGCCACCAGGTATTCCTCCACTACGGTGTACTGGGCGAGTGTTCCCCACTGCTTTGGCCTGCCCGCTGTGAAGTTCGGGATGTGACAGTAGATCTCGTCGCCATTGTTGAACTTGGAAACGCCATCGCCAACTTTCACCACCACTCCTGCTGCATCGCAGCCCGGTACAACCTGTATGGTACAAACCAACCATTGGAAAAAAACACCAAAAAAACACAAAATAGGGTTGATATTTTGGATAAGTTTCAAAGGGTTAGATATTTCTTGATGGTTGAATTTCTCATGTATCATTTGTACAATCTGAGTTCAGTTTAATGGTTAAGTATATGTATCTAAGTGGATTTAATGGTTGTCTTTCATAATCAAATCCCTAACCTAAAAACTTCAATTGTAAATTATTCTTGAAAATGTAATTCAATTATAACTAATTAAGAAACTTAAGTTTTTATTCTTAACTGAATAATCTTTAAAAGATCAAACCCTGAGATACCAGAAAACATCAACCGTAACTAAACTCTGACACTATGGAGGAATGAATGTTAAAAGATCAAACTTGCTGTACCGCAAAATGCTTGAGATTGGAAGTAACAATAACAATAATAACAACAAAACAAATTATCATAAACTCATGTAACCTCACATCTATTATTGGTGAAGTAGCTTATGTTAAGAAAAAACCAAAAAAATTTTAATACCGGAAAATCGGAATCGGCGCTCTTAAAGTCGACGGTATTGAGAGCAGCAGCTCGGATTTTAACTAAAATCTGGTCGGGCCCCGGCTTTGGCACAGGTACTTCCCCGGATTGCAAGACGTTTATGGATCCATATGGCAAGACGTTGTAAAACCATGCCTTCTGCATTTTACTCGTATCTTCTTTCAACCTGCGCTCGTTTGTTTCGTCTTGATCTGATCGGAAAACCAGATATTCAGAGTATTGTGATGAAGGAATTTGGAAATTCTGACAGATGGATGTGTATTTGTAGCCATTAATGCGTCGCTCTAACCCGATGAAGTACATTGCATCTAGACAGAAAAAAAAAACACTGCTATCGAATTTCATCCAAATGTGGAAATCCTTGTAAACTACGTCACATCGGACGTCAAATTCCAAGCCGTGACGACGTGCAGCAACCCAAAATTTCAAGATGAAGTCATTATCTTCAAATCCTTCTAATTTCAAGACACATTGATTGTATTGTATTTGAGTGACCATTACTATTCAAATTATTTAATTCAATACTCCATATAAA
Source organism: Picea mariana (assembly GCA_032191745.1). NCBI lineage: Eukaryota > Viridiplantae > Streptophyta > Pinopsida > Pinales > Pinaceae > Picea > Picea mariana. The sequence continues at coordinate 18,071 of JASDQU010883348.1, forward strand.
TTTATTTTAGCTTGAATGAGTAAATTGAGGTGTTTA